>JAWWLV010000121.1:104696643-104721488 GCA_035041135.1 Platyrinchus mystaceus | reverse complement strand
TAGAGTGACCTTCTCTTAGATGGATGGCCTTAGGGGCTGACGAGCTCCATCTGCCCGGGGGATTGTCCCTGAACCCAATCCGGGAATCGAACCGGGGTCGCGGCAGTGAGAGCACCGCATCTTAACCACTAGACCACCAGGGGTCCCCAACAGCAGATTTACCTGTGAGGTATTTAAACCAGAGTACAGTTTCTCCACACTTGAAGGGGGGGGGGGGGAGCCTGAGGGGTACCTAACCCCTGTTCCTCGTGTCCTGAAGAAGTCTCAATCCAGCATGTAATAGTGTGTCATAAAACACTATCCTGCTTACTACTCCACCAGAAGTTGTGCTACAGAACCATAAAGACAGAAAAGTTACTGGGCCAAGCAAGGAGCAACTGATGCCCCCTGATTATTTATACATATAACATAGATTCTGGTCATGGTAAAATGACTAGAAGTAAAAACAAATATTCAGAAGTCATATGATTTCTTACCAATGCTTTCCAGTCTCTATTTGTAGCAAGAATAGTATAAGCTCAAATTCAAAAGAAAATTAGTAAATTACGGTATAACTCAATGGTAATAAAAATTACCTGTTTTCCTACAGTCCAAGAAGAGAGATTTAGTTGTTTAAACTATGAGAAGCAGAGGAGGTGTAGACAGTGCCATGAATCAAGAAACAGCCCACTGAAGCTTACAAATGAAGCAGGAGATGCAGTTGCCATGCAGTGACTTGAATTTGACTCTGCTGGCAGGGTTCACTGCAATAACTAACACAGTGTGGGATAGGGATGCCTTTTGAAATGCCAGGTATGCAAGCTCCTCCCAACTTCCCTAAAAACAAAAATGAAAGAAGGCCGTAAAATGGCAGGATCTGTTTTTCTACACATTTCATCACCGGCCCATTAATGTCTTAGTTTTACATCTTGTCCTGGATAAAGAGATCTTTGCTAGAAGAAAGCAGTAAAGTAGGCCAATGATCTCCTCTGTCTACAGACAACTGGCAAAAAGAAGCTGATCTGAACTTTGCTCTGTCCCCACCTCCACCAGCAGACATCTCACACTGCAGCTCTCTCCAGCCTTCTGGTTTGTATCATACAGTCTTTCATTTTAGCACATTACATCATAAACATCACCAATATTAAACAAGAGAGTTTATTACATGTTTTTAAAATAACATTCTTCTCTGGAAAAAAATGGTCCATGAAATTTACTTGAGAATATAGATAAGATGTTGCCTTAGGTTACCTATTTTAAAATTATGTAACCAGTTGATGTTTAAAATTCTCTTCATTTTTATAATTTATCCTGCTTATGTTTGTCTAGAATCATAGAAACATTTAGTTTGGAAAACACGTCCAAGATCATCAAGTTCAACAATTAACCCAACACAACTCAAGTCCACCACTAAACCATGTCCCTAAGTGCGCCATCTACACATCTTTTGAATGCCTTCAGGGATGGTGACTACACCACTTCCCTGGGTAGCTTGTTCCGATGCTTAACAACCCTTTCCATGAAGAAATTTTTCCTAATATCCAATCTAAATCTCCCCTGACACAACTTGAGATCATTTCCTGTGGTCCTATAAATTAACACCTAGGAGAAGAGACCAAAGCCCTTCTTGCTACAACCTACTTTCTGGTAGTTGTAAGAGAGTGACAGGGTCCCCCCTGAGCCTCCTTTTCTCCAGGCTAAACAACCCCAGCTCCCTCAATCGCTCCTGGTAGGAACTGTACTCCAAGTTCTTCCCCAGCTCCGTTGCCCTTCTCTGGACACACTCCAGAATCTCAATGTCTTTCTTGTCATGAGGGTCCCAAAACTGAACGCAGAGTTTCAGGTGTGGCCTCACCAGTGCCGAATACAGAGGGATAATCACTGCCCTGGCCTGGCTGGCCACACTATTGTGGATACAGGCCAGGATGCAACTGGCCTTCTTAACTGCCTGGGCACACTGCTGGCTCATGCTTAGCTGCTGTTGACCAACACCCCCAGGTCCTTCTCCACCAAGCAGATTTCCAGACACTCTGTTCCCAAACGGTGGTACCACATGTAGTTGTTGCAGCTGAAGTGCAGGACTTGGCACTTGGCCTTGTTGAACCTCATACAATTTTCCTTGGCCCATCGATCCAGCCTGTTCAGATCCCTGTGCCCTCCAGCAGATCAGCATTCATGCCCAACTTGGTGTCACAGCTGATTCATCTAAAAACTCTCTAAAATGGTTTAGCTGTGTCACTCTCTCCTATATTATATCCCCACCAAACCAGTATGACTTCACCATAGCCAGTTTAATCAGGTAAATTGAGCAGGTATTTGGAGTTGTCTGTACTAGTAAAACTTTGTGGTGTTAACGCATTTGTTATTTTAGTATATGGACTAAAAATGGTGCATCACTGTAGCTCCTATGATACAATTAAAATAATTTAGTCTTACTGAAAATATCCTGACTTTTCAGCTTCTTTTATTTTGTGAATTTTTCATAAACAGTTAAAAATTAAAATATTTGTCATTATTTTTTTACTTTATTTTTCAGAAAAACCTTTACACAAACCCGAAGAAATGTGTCCTCTGAAACCAGCAGTCAATGCTTAAAAAAAGAGAAAAAAATCAGAGTGCTCAGTTTTGTTCTTACAGTTGCTGCTAAACTTCTTATATTTGAAATTAAATTTAAAAAATAGATACAAAGGGTTACCTAATTTCCTCCACACAAGGTTAAAAATTCACTCTATAATCACTGTTGAGTAAGCAAATAAATAGCAAACTCATTGTTTCCTATAGCATGCTAGCTACCTGCTTAATGTTGAAATGGCTTGTGTCACTATTATTTTTTTTAAATTCCTGAAAATAAAGTCTTACCAGTAACACAAAAAGCCCACAGTGATAGTGTTATTCTTGTAGGCTGTCTGCCAATCTTTTAAAATCCATTGAATGCATAACACAATGAACATGAGGATTATTAAAAATAAACTCTCATCTTGTTGCTTAAACATTTTCTCTCTCTTTTCTTAAGAAGTGATCACTACAGCATAATTTTTTTGGGGAAAAAAAAAGAAAAGGCAGTACAGCAGTACTAGATGAAATTTTTATGTGAAAGAATCCATTAAAAATGCTCTTTGGCTGTCTATTTGTGCCCTTGAGTCTCATGAGTGTAGTTGGCAAGAACAGAAAATCACTTATGGACTCAAAAAGTGATATAGTACATTTCCTACCCTTTTAAATCCTTTAATGCGTCCCCAGCATCCTATGTAATTTAGGGAGGAACATCAGAAAGTTTGGATGCTTTTCTTATACTTGTTCAAAGAATTCCAAATACTTTGTGTTATACAAATAGGATGGAAATCCTACAAGAAAAGCCCTTCTTTCATATTTTCATACCATTTACATGGAATTACTTTAGATCTCTGCAGAAATGAAGGACTATGGAACAATTGCAGAGGTTAATCATATCTTTCCAATTTCAGTAATCTGATGATCTGCTTTTCAGTTGACTCAGGCAGTAGGAGCCACTCCTTTTGGGGACAGTGGTAAGGCCTGGTGAACTGGCTTAACTAATTTATTTAATTTCACTGGGAGGTAGTTTAGGGATTAACAAGGAAAAGCAATTGATGCCTTGCCACATTCTTCCTGGACTGTGATTTCTTTGCTCTTCCTAGATGTTTCACAGCCTTTCACAAGCTTAGAAAACAATCATAAATCATCCTAAATATTTATATAGCTTTTTGACATTTTTCATGCATGAGTGAAAAAGATGGTGGGTAAGTTGGTCATAAAAATTCCAAGGAAAAATACTTTATGGAAATTTGCCTATTTGTCAAAATACAAATGCTTTACAGAGGCTGTTTGATTCTGTTGATTCTAGGGTGGCTGTAGGGAAGAACTATCATGCTTGAAAATACACTGCCCTGAGGGAACGAACACTGCTCTGAGTGTTCTGAATACATCCCATGAACAGAACCATCACGTCCATCAGTGGAAATGCTCCAGATTTTCACTAGTGGAATACAGAATAGGATTTAGTTTCAGATTTCTGCTCTGAGAATGCTGAAATCTGAAACACAGCTAGGAGAACCTTTAGACTGGAGTAAGTAACTTCAGTTACAAGGGTAGTTAGTGAGCAAATGTATGGGGCAAGATCACTATGACCTAACCTAAATGACCATAATAGACACCAAGGCTCCAGAAACCAATAATGGAGAGTGTTTATTTTCTTCAAAGACAAGTTTTTGAGTTAAATATGAACAATGGTCAAAATTGAACAAGAGGGCTAAATCTAGCCAGTTGGAGAGGTTGGGCACACCATTTATCTGAGGTCTCCTTTTCCAAGGAAATATTTATATATGGCACAAATCCCTTAATCCAATTTCCCAAATACAGTGGAAACTCTACATATTTAATGTAACATGGATAATTTGATTTTAGATAAGACTTTGAACCAGGATCTTCTGCTTTCTTAGTTCCCTAATTCTGAGATCTGGAGGTCAAACTAAGAAGTACAAGCTTACCTATTCTAGTAGGAGCTATGACAACATGCAGCCTGTGGGCTGAAGGAAATATGATGTCTGTTTTCCCTAGCCATGAATTTTTGTATTCTGTGTTCTAAGATATAAAGAGCATGTTTATTTTAGCAAATTAAGGTGGATTTGGGGACTGGGTATGAGACCTGACTCTTGGTCAACTAAGCTGTTAAACTGATAACATGGATGTTAAAACGGTTTGCTTGGGCCCAGTTAGCATTTTCCAAAATAGCTTTCAAACACAGTTCAGAATTTACCGCATGCCCATTCTATTCTGGGAAGATCATAGTGTGGATGTGGTAAGATCATTCCAGTTGGCTCCAAGACCAGAGAATGGCTCCTTTTACTCTAGTTTATAGGTACCAGTAAAATCAGATTCACAATTAAAGCAGAGAAAGTAGTCCAGGTCTGTCTTGCTTACCCTGCTGCTTACCCTCAAGATGGTTATTGACTATATTCTGCCTACTTTTGTCAGCTAGCCACAATCTCACAGAGAGAACATTCTCATAGGAAATAAGGATGTCTGTAACACTATTCATGCTCTTCCCAGCTTCTTATGGTAAATCTATGGGACTTGGGCATCCAGCTAAAGCCATAGGCTGATCAAGAGGATCCATACTGGAATGAAAATTGCTAAATTACTTTGGCTATTTTTAAGTGAAAGCAGTGTGGAACATATACAGGAATTCTGTCCTCTTCAGTCCATGGTGTCTACACTATGGTTTTGAAAAATCAGTATATCCAGTGTAAAAAGGAAATCAGGTATACAGTACTGTGAGCTACAATTTAGCATCATAACAGCCAGAACAGTCTCATAATGTCTTCCACAGAAAAAAAAAAAAAAACCACCAAACCTACCCTTAGACATAGAATCACAGAATCACAGAATTAAAGAATCAAAGTATGGTAGAGGTCAGAAGGGACCTCCGGAGGTCATCTAGTCCTATTCCCCCGATCAAGCATATGCAGATAGCTTTTAAAAACTCCAGGAAGGGAGATACAACTTCTTTGGACAACCTGTGCCAGCACTTGGTCACTCACACTGGGAAAAGTATTTCCTGATACTCAGAAAGAGCCTACTCTTTTCAGTTTGTGCCACTGAAAAAAGCCTCTCTCTCTCCTTTCCACCCTTCCTTCAGGCATTTATATACATCGATAAGATCCTTCTCTCCAACTCTTCTGTTCTACAAGCTGAACAGTCGCTGGTGTCTCAGTCTTTCCTTATATGACATCCTCCAGTCTCTTAATTATGTCAGTTGGACTCTCTTCAGTATGTCCAGTATGGGGGAGCCCAGAACTGGATGTGGTAAAATAAATCAAACCCAAGAACAATGGTAAAATAAGGTAGGGTTTAAAGTCAAGTATACAAAAAACAAAAAGTGAGGAAAGTCTAGTTTTCCTCCAGCAACATAAATTCAGCCTTCATGCATGTGAGCACTACTGTAAAATCTTGAATTACATGTTTGCCTCATACATCCACAATGAAAAAAAAAAAAACAACAAAATAAAATTGGAAAACCTCAAAAGAATGAAAAAAGTTAATTTAAGTTACTAACAACTTGATATCATCATGCTATGCTATCAGAAACTGAAGTAAAAATCAACATAAATAACTCCAGTGGGTTTTTGTGTGATATGTAGAAAAGTGTGAGAATTATGAATCTTCTTCTAGTGCTATGTAGTATGTATTCAGATCTCAGGTACTGAAACTTGTGAAGGACCTCAACCTAACTTTGTCAATCAACTTGCAGATGAATACTGTGTGCCTCCTGAAGCTTTTTGCCCAAGTTAATGCTTAAATTTCTATAAAGTGAACAGATGGAGATTTCTGAAGTTGTAAAGGAGTTGTTCTTAGCCTGACTTTGCACACTTGGAATTCCTTCATGCTTTCACGCTTACCTGTTTTCTTTATTTAGAACAAAATTAGATTACTTAAACACTTCTGCAATGACTGATTCGAATACATGAAGGAAACATATCTGACTTAGACTGCCTGGGTTTTATCTATAACTTTTAGCTTTCCAAAGACATTGGGTTAAAATTCAGTGGATCTATTGTTCAGGGGATAGGGAGGCTTATTATTTCCTAAAGTCAACAGCCTCCAAGTTGTCTTAAATTGGCCATAAGTCTAGGAAGAAATTAATCAGGACTCCAAAATATAACTCAGAGTAGCTCACTTAGTTAAACTGTATTATGTCTCTGAATGTCTCAAACAGGCCATATAGTTAGAAACAGAGGTTGTGGTTGTGGTGCTGTGAATCTTTACATTTTTAGAAAGTTAAATACTGCACAGACACTTTGTCTTTCATTCCTGGGGACTCAAAGAGACCTTTATCTCTGTCAGAGGATTACAGTGTTATTGCTGTTGATGATTTTAATGTAATTTCATCCCAGGTGTGCAATCATATATATTCATACATCTATATACACTCATACACCCCCCCATATATATGGTTACAGAAACATATATGTATACATATGCATACATATCTATATGTGTGTGTATGGATGTATATAGATGTGTGAAGATATATATAAATAACTTTACAAATAGTATTTTATTCAAATTTGTTGATAGCTTGAGTTAATGAGTGGTTGGAACTTTGGCAAGTCCCACTGGAGTTTGGATCCAGTGCTCATAAAACTAAGAAAAATTCTGGAATCCATCTAAAAATGAACCTTTTGTGGCATGTCTCATATAATTGTTACATATGATCCATAAGGTCTGCTGAAAAAAATCATAAAACACTGGAAAACAGAATTATTAATGAAAATCAGGTTCTATTTAAAGTTGGTGGTTTGGCATTATTGAAAAACTATGTGATTTCAGACTATAACAATTTTCACTTACCCATTCCGTGACAATTTCTTTTGATTATATTTAGTCATAAGCAATTCCCATTTTTATTTTCTGGCAATTTTCTCTTTTTTTAATTTTTTTTTTTTTTTTTTTTTTTTTTAGCAATGATGTAGTCTGTTGGAATGAATAATGGGCAAGAGTAGGATTTCTCTAAGTAGTCTGTTAGCACTTTTCTATGCTGCTGCATTCAGTGGTTTAGAATGTTCTCTGAGCAACACCATGTATAAGTAACTTGCTCTCCTATGCTCTCTATATTTAGTAAAGAAGCTTGTTTGGAACCCCACTGTGCCCATGTGGTTTCTATATATAATTTGGTTGTATAATAAGAGAAAAAAACAAAGCAATCCATAACGTGCCCGATATTGTACAGGACACAAATGAAGATGCTCTCTGCTGCCAGTGGTTTACTGTCCAACATCTCCAACTTGAACATTTCTCTGTTGGATGGACCCCCACCTCCATATGGGGCTCTACAGCTGCCAGTGGGCTCCTTCAAATACGCCGGTCCCTGCATATGCAGTTCATTATGGGGCTGTGGCCCAAAAGACATACATGAGAAAGAAAACAGAGAGGGAATACACACATATCAGTTGGCATATTCACAGATCTCTCAAAGCCATGTGATTTCCATTAAAACACAATTTAATGCTACTTTTAGAAGGCCATTTTGGCGGGTGGCATACAAAAGGAACATTCCACCTGAAACAGGTGTTGGTAATAGTCTTTATTATCATTTCTGTAAGGATCATCCGTGCATTCCAACCAATGCAGTTCGCAAAGAAATACATTAATAACAGGAAAAAATGTGACTCTTTGAAGTCTTCTTACTGAGAACTACTGAGGAATTTGTACCTTTATATTCAAATTGTTTCCAAAATCAGTTACATGTTAGCTTGGATAATGCCAATAATCCTAAATATTTAAGACTGTTCTACACCTTCAATGTGCAGCATGAAATAAACTATATTACTTGCAATTGTACTTTAGGCGCAGTCCAAGTTACAGCCATGGAAACAGCTTCGGCAAGGGAAACAGAAAAAAATGTTAACATGCATGAGTAAAATCAGTGGCTAAGAAACACATAGGTGTAATGGGAAATACACTTTAGGTTAGTAACCTCCCAGGATGGAATTCCTAGGGATTATGTTGCCAAGGACAAGACATGGAGAAACTGTCTCCATGAGAACTACTCCCAAATCTTCCATCCACAGCAAGTGTTGGCAGAAGTACAGTTAGTCTGTCTATATGAAAGTTCAAGCAAAGTTACAGTAGCATTCTTTCTGCCCCTAATACCTTTGATTCTGCAGGATTGCTATCCTACTAATAGAAAAAAATTGATCCTGCTTTATTCAAATATGAGTTTGTGTTGCCAGGGCAAATCAGAACATCTAAAATAAATCATCACATTAGTTCTTAGTTGCATCCTTTTCCATAATAGAGCTGAAGGAAAGTCTGGGTAAAAAACACCCAAAATAGTCAACTCTTGATAAACATTAGTACCAAAGGAGGGAAAAAAAGGCAAAACCATAGGATTGTGTTCATAAAATAAAAATACAAACATTGACATGGAAATGTCCTTTTAAAAAGATTTTATTATTGTACCAATTTTACCTTTCTTCATGCTGACCCAGTAGTGTAAATAGTTTAAGTTCCAAAATTATGGGAAAGAGAAAAGTAAAACCTAACTCGATGCCTAATCAGTGCACTGTCTTTCACCATCCTTGTTTTATCACACTTTAAGGCACTGGGACATACAGATGGTACAAGTGAATTGTCCACAGTATAACATGAAGTAGCAAAAAATCGTGGGAGGGCTCTGACCCACCTCTGGTCTAACACAAAGTGCTGTTGACTCTCTGGAGGGCAGAGAGACCCTGCAGGGAGACGGGCAATCACCAACCACATGAAGTTCAACAAGGGCAAGTGCCAGATTCTCTACCTGGGACGGGGCTACCCTGGCTGTGTGTATAGGCTGAGGAAAAAGAGGATGGAGAGCAGCACTGCGAAAAGGGACCTGGGAGTCCTGGCCAGTGGTAAGTTAAATATGAGTCAGCAGTACCCTGGCAGCCAGGAGGGCCAACTGTGTCTTGGGAGACATCAGGCAAATCATCCCCAGCTGGTCAAGGGAGGGGATTGTTCTGCTCTCCTCTGCACTGGGGTGGCCTCAACTTGAATATTGTGAGCACATTTGGGCACCACAATATAAAAAAGATATTAAGCTCTTAGAGAATGTCCAAAGAAGGGCAATGAAGATGGTGAAGGCTCTGGAGGGGAAGTCGTATGAGTGGCTGAATTCACTTGTTTTGCTCAGCCTGGAGGAGATTGAGGGAAGACCCCATCTCAGTTTTCAACATCTTCATGAGGGGGAGCAGAGGGGCAGGCACTGATCCCTTCACCCTCCTGACCAGTGACAGGACTCAAGGAAATGACATGAAGCTGAGTCAGGGGAGGTTTATGCTGGTTATCAGGAAAAAGGTTTTCACCCAGAGGGTGATTGAGCACTGGAACAGGCTCCCCAGCAAAGTGATCACAGCACCAAACCTGTCTGAGTTCAAGAAGCTTTTGGACAACACTCTCAGGCACAAGGTGTGATTCTTGTGGTGTCCTATGCGGGACCAGGAGTAGGATTTGATGATCCTGATGGGTCCCTTCTAACTCAGCATATTCTATTATTCTATGCTGTTAGAGCTCACTTCCTTTGGAGTGTGTGTGCAACTCCTGGCATATTTCTGTTCATCAGGATAGCTTGCTTTGAATTCAGAGTGACACATCCTTAGAAGTTCATTTGCTCTGCTGAGAAAACATGGACATGCATGAAATAGAAAAGGGGAAAAAAAAAAGGAAAGAAAAAAATTAAACAACATTTAGTGGTTGGAAGTTATTTTCAGATTGCAACCACTGGAAGGGTCGCCTGGAGAAAACTTTTCCCTCTGTTATTACAGAATAATAGCTTGTGGATGCTGAAAAGCAAACACAAGTTGTGGTTTTCTTTTAAGTCACACTGCAGGGCTATCTCCTGCTTAGCATTTTAGCATCATGTTGTTTGGGAAAGGTCACGTTTTTACTTTCAAGACACCATTTGTCTTCAGCCCCCTCTTCTAATCTACAAATAGTTACACAATAGTTTTGGGCAGAAAGCCAAGGACTTGGTTACAAAAACTCCTTCAAGTGTCATTTTACTAATAATGGAGGTCTGTATTGTGTTAAATAAATACAGGTAACCTTCATCACACTATGCTTTTGCCTCTACTGAAAGCTGAAAATATCAGCCATAGTATGTACAGAAACATAGCAGTCACTGAAGTTTCAGGCCACAAATTCCTATTTAGATGATCATGATTTAAATCCTACTTACCTTGAACTTACTATTGCCATTTTGGGATTTTTTTTGGTAGCTCTGACTATCTCGTGTTACATCAGTCTGGAGTAAATTGTTTCAGCTAGAGCCAAATTCTGCTATTTAAGTTACACCAAGCAGCATGTTTCTTATAGTAACTTTACTGGAAAGATTACACATCATTGAAAACAGTATTCCATTTAACGTCAAGGTTGTAGAGTTACTTATGATTAAATCAGTGAGGATTCTATGTTGCAATGAAGTTACTGTGTTTTTTCATCAGTATGGTGGTTAACAGCTTAACTACTCTATTAAGGTCTATTTATCCATTCAAAAGTCATGGAAATGGATCTCTCAGTCCCTTCTTTTAGATGTTTTCATCATTGTATGAGGTTATCATGTATTCTCTTTACCTCTTAATATAGTGTTCTTTCTATGCTGCTCCTAAAACTGTGATTAATTTTTTTCATGTAGGAGTTGAAGACAGTTGCTGAATACTGCAATGAGAGATCTCTCTGGAAAGAGCAGGAATCGTAGTCTCGGGTAACAAAACCCTTTATGACAGAATTAAAGAAAATAAAATCTTGTTTCTTCTGATCCATATTAAATCAAACTAGCAATCCAAACAAACTTAAATATTATTTATGTTCTCTGTGGTGTCATAGGAGATCTTTTATTTATCTTTTCTTTAATGAATATTAACTATCAATCAGTACAGAAGTGCTCTGTGAAGGATAAAATCAGATCTTGAATGCAGCGCATAAGGAGGTTATATTTTTCCAGGTACTTGATCACAGAAGGTCTAAACTAGTCTTTGAAAGCTCAGGGTGGAAGAAAGTAATCAGAAATTCCACACTGATTTCAAAAGTAATGGGACAATGCATCTATTGGCTTTGCCCTGAAAGGCAGAAGTGAACTCTGCCACAAGACCACATCTCACACAGAGACAGTCAACCACAAAGACAGGTGACTTGGAGGGCTGTATGAGCCCAGGCATGTGTTGCACTGTCACAGCCACGCCATTCCCCAGCCACACAGCAAGCAGGTAATATTTTGTGTTTTGCTGCAGAAGACCATTTCAACATATCCACTGCTGACACTGCCTATTAGTATTACAAACATGCTGGAAGACATGTTGGGATTAAAAAAAAAATAAATATCATGGGCCATTTTTTTATGCCAATAACAGAATCATCAACTTTGATCAAAACTGGTTTTGGTTAAGACTGCAAATCCTATCCCACCATTAAACAGGTTTTTTTCTGTGCGGAAAAATAAATGTAATCTTCCCTCCTATTTGTTCGTCCAAACTGCTTTGAGGAGTGTCAATGACACACTGACTTTCCAAAAGTGGTGTTTTTTCCACTGAACAAATCAACATCTAGAAGAAAGATGTGGAACAACTGAAGGATCTCAACTTTAAGGTTTTTTTCACCCAGCATCAACTTGGTCAATTGTTTCAGTAAAGAAAAAAAACCCCAAAACGATAAAAATTGACTTTATTTTGATGTTTTCTAAAATGTTTCAAATCAAAATTATGCTTAATTTTGAAGAATTTGGGGGTCAATAGTAATAATAGTAATAGTAGCAGTAATAATAACAACTACTCTCAAGAACAACACTGTACATTTTGAAACGTTATGTTTGGTCTGAATTTTACTTCTGCTCAAGTCTCTGGTTTTTAAAACTGTTTTGTAAATAGCCACCAAACAAATCAATATGTTATTCCTTGACCCTGGGAAAATATTCCCTTCCTCAAATGACAGCTTCACAGGATCTCTGTTTGACACCTCAGTTAGCTGTGCAAGTCAGCTCCTTGAGAGACCTCCCAGGTGAAAAACATCATTGCAGTGGTCAGTGTGCTCTAAAACTCCTGCTCTGTTACAGGAAAATCTCTTCATCTTCTCAGCTGTAGAGGACTGAACTCTGCACCCTTCCAGCAATAAAGGGTAACCCCATACTGGTCTACACCATGGATAGTAAAACAAAGGAAATTATTATTTTCCTTTGATTCAGCATTCATGAGGCTACAGCTGGAACACTGTGTCCAGTTTGGGTCCTCAAAACAGACAACATCAGTACACAGGAGAAACCTCAGAGGAGAACCTCCAGGACATGTAGGGCTCCACAGCACATGGTACGTGAGGAAAGACTGTGAGAGATGGATTTACTTAACCTGGAGAAGAGATGGCTAAAAAAGGAAACTACTTGTTCTCCAAATATCAGGGAGATGTTGAGGAGGTTGATCTAAACATTTTTGGCAGGAACACATTGAAAGAAAAGCAGGCAGTGGACACTCAGTTGCAGAAATTGAGATCCTGGCTTGATATAAAAGAAAAAAAAATCATAACTATGCCAATTAAACACTGGAAAAGATTTCATAAAATTGCTGTGTAGTCTCCAGCCTTGGAGATACTTAAAACTTGAGACAAAGTCCTAAACTTCAAGCAACCTGACCTAATTTGGACTCTAGCCCTGCTTGAGCAGTTATTCAGAATTCCAAAGTTATATTCAACTTGAGTTGTTCTACATTACTTCAGTTCAAGAGATGTATTTTATTTTCAGACATATACATTTTAAGGAATTATGGTTTGTTGTTTCATGTTTCAGCTTCAAAATTACAGTTTGCACATAGACCATTGATCATTCCTTTGTGAAGCTGATTGAATGTAGGGACTTGTGGGAGATTATGGGGAGGGTTCCCAATAAAGCTTACATCTTATAAAGTCTTGCCTGAGAGAAGGGAGAAGTCACGACAAGAGGTTGAATCACTGAAAATAGGAAACTGTTCTGCATAGCTGGGATTCATTATCTAGCAGGTCTGCTAGAGTGAGAACTGAGAAAGAATACAGAATCCATTTAAGGTTTCCAATATTTCTGAATTTGAAGAAGATCTGGTTCGAATTGGGAACTTGTTGCTTATTCTGAAATAAGTGTCTTGACTGTTCTTTAGATGACACAGATAAAAAATGACAATGATAGCTTATGGAAGACAGTGAAAAGAGAAAGACCCTTCAATTCCCCAGGCAGGAAGAGTGAATGAGTGACAAAATAATGATGGTCAACAAATATTTTGAGAATGACAGTCTTCAGGGAACTTTAGGATGCTTGCTTTAATGGAGACTTTTATGGATTTAACTTTCTCAAAGTACAGACACTGTCTAAGGAGCACCTGCAATAGGCTGGGTATAAATATAGACTGAAATAAACAATAATTTAGTGGTAATATAGAATGGCAAGTGGAGTTGGGGGGGGAGGGAGGAACACCACCTTCTATTGGGACTGAAAAGAATTATTACATGAACTAATAACAGAACTTAGATGATGAAATTTTTTGAGTGATTGCACCATCCCCAGCTGAAGCACTTTGGGCCTGGGATAACTAGCCCTCTTCTATCTCAAGGAATCCCTGAGACAGGGAACCTAAAAGAAAGGAAGAAACAAGTTTTTGTAGAAATGGATTAATGGATTCAGAAAGCATGAACTAATTAAACTGATTTTAGAACTACATACAGAATCAAAGTAAAGTTCTGAGTTTTTAAGAGACAAACTAAGACACAAAGGGATCAAGTCAAGAAAGGTTACTACACAGAGAAGATTAAGGATTTGAACATCATAAAAAGCTTTATGTGAAATAACTTTCCAGGTAAGGGGGAGACTAATAAAAAGAGTTACAGGGGTGGGAAGAATTAATTTCAATACAGAATTATATGGTCACCTTTGAAGACTATGATTCTGATAACTCATGTAAAAATAATTTAAATGGTTATAGGTTTAGGTAAGATTTGCCAGGTGAATAATATAATGAAGTATTTACTTTATGAAAACAGATTAAAAAATCTTAGTTTGTTTTGATTCATAAAAAACACCCTAGTTTATATAACTTTCTGTAAGGAAGACATCCGGATCATAAATATGAAAGACCAAGAATTGTTATTTCATTTAAAAGTTGATATTGGTATAGGTTCAGATGACAGATGAGCATAAAATGCTTATGAAAGAACTATGAGTAGAAATTTGATGTTTTCTAATCATCCACATTTTAATTTTTATGAACAGCCTTCTAAAGAATGTAGATAGGGATGAGGAACCTAAATTATTTCAAGATGAAACATGAAACCTTGGATAAAAAAAAGATTCCATAACTGACTAGAGTCATATTATAACTAGAAATCAAAACAATATAATAAGAATCCTTTTTTTAATAAAAAATGGTGCCCCTTTTTTGAATATCCCTAAGGAACACCCTAAAGGTATCTTGGTCACTATTTGCTGAGGCTTGTTTTCACACTGCATTTGTTCAATGTTAAACCTGTGCTTTGAAGTTGCTTCTGATCCCTGCTGAGTCTAGGAAGAAATATATTTTTTTAAGCTCCTTGTGTCATAACTTGATTATGTTAAGAAGTAGGAGAATGTTTTCCTTCCACAGTCTGTTGGAGATGGACCTGAAATGGATCTGCAACACTGGGAAAGATGTACTGGTGTATTCAGAGACACTGTAAAATACGTCAGACTAGTGCAGCTCAGTCTTGCAGTTGCTGGGTTTGGAGTCAGGAAGGGACCTTTTCCAAGGTCACTTCGGCTAAGGTCAGTGAGGAGTGCCTGCAGTCTTCTGTGGCACAATTCATTCTTCAGGATTACTTGGTCATATTCACCTCTGAAATTTCATGCTGTTACAACAGCCCTTGATTTAATGGATCTTTTGGCAATACTTGGTAGCGGGTTTTGCACACGATATTTTGAAGTTTTGTGGCAAGCTAGGGAATATTTGCAGCTTGCAGTGGGCAGTAGGAAGAGAAGGTATAATGATATCAATTCATTAAAATAACATTCTTCAAGCCTAATTGTAGACACTTTTATGAGCTATTAACCTTCGAGGGCAATTTGCTCTAGATTTCTCCTACAGACACTGAAGAGAGATGGACATTACCAGGGGAGTTTCACCCATGAGAGTTTGCAGTTTTTCCCTTTTGAGTAATCTTCTCTCTCTCCTTGAACTTTGAAAAACACAAGACACAACAGTAGGAAAAAAGGAGTTTTCAGGAAACACTTAAGTTTGCATTTATGAAACATGTACATGGAGAAATTAGAGCTACTATACCTACTGCATGATACCTTACAGTTTCAAGGGGCTGAACACGAAGATCCATATGCTATGTTTCATATTTATATTTTTCCTTCCTGTATTTGGTAGGGGAACAGTAATGGTCAGTAAAGATATTCTTCATATATCATAGAGAGACCAGATATCCAAGTCACTCTTTTAAAAACTAAAAGAGAAACGTGAATCAAAAAGCTCATGCAAATCCTATTTTTTTTTTCTGAAATTAGCAGAGTAGCTCAACTCAGTTAAGTTTATCACAATGCCTATGAAGCTGCAAAACATTCTCAAAAGAAAATAATCATATCTTGAAAATTTATATATATATATATATTTAAATTTAGCCTTCTTAATGAAACATGTTAGTGAAGTAATCCACTTCTTGTGGTATTTAAATACTGGGCAACCCCACATAAAGTGCTCAGTATAAAATTATGTACAGATATCTGCATATACTGTGATGTCTCAAATTAAGTCCTTGCCAAACCATTCATTTAAAATAAAAGCAGGAATGAAGCCAATGACTTTACAGCTGACACGGGAGACGTGTCTGTATCCAAACACAAAGACATTATGGACTAGATTTGAAAGTGTAGGCACATGCACTTGCGTGCATGCACTTGAGCATGCCTAATATGGCCACAAATATGTGACATATGCAGGGAAATTACATTTCTGGAAACATACATTGCTAGTTATCCAGAAAAATGCTCTATTACCCTCAGGGCCCAAGACTGAGCTTCAACAAGTTTCCCCAACACTTAGTTGGGAAGACAGAGCAGTATGTGAGACTCATAAGAAAGAGGATGCTCTTAGAAGGTTGTGTTCTCTTGCAGGCCCTGGTAGTAATAACAATTGTACAAATTGAGAGTTTTCTATTTTGTTCTTTACTTCCATTACCTATCTTTGCTTGTGTGTTCATTAGGAACACTGTCTCATCAGTCTGTCCCTGTGGAATAGTTTTTTCTTTCTGTCTTCCTTGTTAACCATGCTTAACATGGATGTATCGTGTACAAAGAAATTTACACAGTATATGGTGTCACCCTCCCTGTCTGAGACACTTTCTTCAGTCTCCTCTTACTATAGGCAAAAAGACTGTCCAAGCAAGAAATACTCAGCTAAAAAGTGTACAGCAGCTGTTATTTGGCTGACACACACAATAGGAGGAGGGTTAAGCCTCTTGAATTGGTCATTTGTGTGTGTTAGCAAGGCATATTCTAGTGTATACATTTTAACTTCAAAAGCCAATTCTGCATGCTTATTGCATGAATGGGAAAACAAAAAACTGTAAACACTGGTTTAAAAGAACTTTTTTGATTGTTTGGTTTTCGTTTTGGTTTGGGTTTTTTCTCCCCAAAATTCACCTTTTAATGCTGTTGCTTTGCCACAAAGAACTGTCTTTGAGAGAAATGCCTTTCAAGCAGCCCATATTTGCATGCATATGACAGTGTCTTTGTAGCTAACCGATCTCCACTGTTCTTTTTCCTAGTAAAGAATGGCAAGACATCCAGGAACCTGATTGGTTGGCATGGGTCTTGTTTGCTATAATAAAATACAACAAGGGCTGTCAAGACTTATTGCTTCAAACGCAGAGATGTGTACAGCATGGTTCCCCATAGCAGCCTGCATATGGAACCCTTTAAACTTTCTTAAGAGACCCATTGGGGCTTCTAATTATTGTGAAACATCTCCTGGCAGAACCATTCCTACCCTTCCAAGAATGCGTTGTAAAAATAATTAGATGATGAGATTTAGATCGAAACCGCTAACTAGTGATTTAAGAGTTTTGCTCATACCATGTAGAAAACTAAGGAAATGAAATGCTAAAAATCTCTTCACATGAAAGGAAAACAATCCTTTGTGGTTCACATTTTGGGGGGAATACAGAGAACGAACTTCTCTTTTTCCCTACTCCTTCCCCCTCCTCAACTTTAATACTTTGTTTCCTGTGGTTACATGAGGGGGTGGAGATGTTTCTTCATTTTCTAAACATTAAACCACTTGAGAATCTCTCTCTGTTTCTGGGGAGCCTGCTATTAGAGAACAACTTGAGGAGCTTGCTTTAATCAAGCTTAAAAGCTACGAAGAATAGAATCACATTTTATGGCTTTAGAGGCTAAACCAACATGTAGTCAATTAGGTGACATCACTTCTACAAAAAAAACCAGAACATCTTTGTTTAATCAAAACAAACAAACAAGATTAGAAGTTAAGTGCTGTGATTTAGGAAAGACTCACATTTTGAATTAAATCCTGGAGGACTATGGACGTGGCAGTGATAAATATTAATCACATGAAATCTGGTGGCCAGCTTAACAGTTGTGTTAGTTTAAATGTGAGATGCATATTTTTACATTTTGCCAAGGAAAATTAATTCATAGTATATGCAGGTGTCAGGGATATATTTGGTTCTTTTCCTTGTTTGTTATTTTCTTAATTAAGTCTTCAAATTGAGATTTTCAACACCTAGATCCATAAAATGAATTTAAACAGAGCTGAGGGACCTATTTATATACTCTTATTTTCTATTAGCTCTTTGCCACGATGCAGGAGGGGACACATCCTGCTAAGAGTTATAGAAAATGCAGTTCCTTCCCTAAAGATATTACAATACTGACAAGTCAAAGAATAAGAGTGTCACCACACTGCTATCAGTCCTGTCATTTAAATTCACAATTTACATGCAATCTCTGAGCCATTTCTCTGTGGGTATTCCTGTCCAGGCTCTATCTCAAATGCTTTCCTTCACCACAAAGTTTCTAAAATACAACCTCTGCCACCAACCCCATGGCTGCTCCTCAAGGAAACTCTCACTACATCGTTTTTTGCTCAATACTGCTGTGACCTTCTTCCATGGCCTTGACAAATGCAGTCCTGCCAAGTGGCTTGATTCTATAAACCATCATCTTATCCACCCTGCTGTCTTGTTGCCATCCTCCTCCTTCATATCATAGGACAGCCATGGATGAATCTTCACCAGCAAGGCAGTTCCAAGCTGGTCTGCAGGTTTCATCCTCCCATGGGCTTTCTAAGCACCTTTGTTCTTTCACATCCTGTCTCTCACCTTTTGAAGATCCCTGTAGGCATCAAATCACTAAGTTATTTGTCCCCTCTTTAAGAAACTTTTCTAAGAATGATGGATACAGGAGACACTAACATGTCTGTTGACATGTTAAGGCCATTGCTTGTCACTCATTTCTTATTGTCTTCAGCTGTAATTCTGTGTCCATCCCAGTTTCCTAACTGTACACTCTCAGCTTTCTCCAGTGGGAATTGTTCTCTGTTCTTTTTTAAAGTACCTGGCACAAAGGGCTCTGGCTCCTAGATATACAGCAATACAAATAATCATAAATGAAAATAAATGAGTTGAGAAATTGCCTGCAGTCACACAGCAGGGCAGTGGCTGATGTAAGATTAGAAATTTTGGGACAGCTGGTTGGAAAACATGAGCCTTAGTCATGTTTTTCTAATTGAAAAGTCATTTTTGGGATGAAAATTTAAGCCGTAGCTGTAAAACTCAGGGACCTATCTTGCAAGGACTAGTTTCTACGATTTTCTTATAATCAGTAATGCAGACAAGTCCTACAGAGCCGATTTTAGGCACATGGCAAAAGCTGTGCAACAAAAGTTTTTGTTGCCCTCCTTTCTCCTGCTTTTTAATATTCAAGCTTTGTCAGTGTCACACTCCCTCATCTGCCTGAGGTAAAAAGCTTTGAGTCACAGCTCTGTCCCATGCACAAACAAAACTTTCTAGCAAAAGGCATCTCTTTTGACCTCCAGGTCACTTTCACACATCAATGGTTAACAGTTGGCAATAGCTGAGCCCTTGGGGATTGCAGGATAATCACTTTTGTCTTGAATACTGGGAATTTTTTATTTAAACTCTGTTAGCTTGTTACTGCATGAAATTAAACAGAAGTAAGCCTGACAATGTTATGAGAAGCAGAGGACTCAATGACATACGTTAAACCCAACAAACTGTACTATTCACTGATCTGACTTTACTGTGCAAAGACTGAAGTATAGTCCAGAAGTTACTGTTTGCAGTTTTGCCAGGAGTACTATTTATAGTTTCAATCAATTTGAAATGCTTCAGAGTTGGATAACGCTGCTGTGCATGTGTGCAGGTGGGGAACACATTTATATCCATCTACAGCCTGTACAGCCTCCATTCCACAAATTTGTGAAAGCCAGGCCCTCCGGGTAAACTTAACTAATATGTTTAAAGCCTCCTCATCCCCAGTAATCAAGAGAAATGTGACTGCTTCGTGGATTAGGGATAGTGCTTGGAAATAACTTCCTCGCTGTTTGAGTGGCCTCATCTCCTTAGCTGATAAGAGCAAATTAACTGTCTTCATCTAAAGACAGAAAAAGAGAGATTTCAATTTAAAATGTAGCAAATTTCTCAATGAATTGAAACATTAGGTTTTATGACAACATTCCAGCCAAAGTTTGAAACACACTTCTTCTGAGACAAAGAAATTAGCTTCAGCAGAACTTGTATTAGACATGTCTTAACTAAAAAAATAAAAAGAAAAAAAAAGCATTTGCAGGTACTTGCTAGTTAAACTGACAACAAGAAGAGTGTCATCTCATCCAACCCAGGCTGTCTACAGATGCAGCTATTCAAGATAAGATGATTATCCTGGACTGCTTAACAGCAAAGGAAGGAAGAAAATCAAGCACTTTTGAGGCACAATTCATGTGATCCATGTTAGAAAACTACGTTAGGGTGACATGAATCACAGGGCAGAAGAGACTGTGTTCCTCATTCATTGTAAGGGAAGTGTAGGCAAGCAGCTCAGATAAAGACATCAACATTGAGCCTTAATAACCTCTTCCTCTGGACACCTCAGAGACATGACTGTTAGGGATCAGTTTCCGTAAATCATTTTATCCAGATGAGATTTGCAGAGGAGGCTGTTTAGATTTTTAAGTATCTATATTCCTCTGTCTTTTACTAGGAAAGTCTTTCTATTGTTTTGCTAAAACTTTCTGCATCGCCCGTTTTTCGTGCGCTTACAAAATTTGAGAATTTGTATCAAACTACAGTTCTTAAACCATCCTTTCACTAATTCAATTATTTGTAAAGTGCAGGTTTTCAGTGAATGAAATAGCTCTTTGAAGATTTTGATAGAAAACTAAGCACATCTGCAGTCATATGCACTGTCAATGTCTGTAAGTCTTGAAGACCTTAATAAACTTTCAGCCACCCTGACCTGAATTTATAAGTTCATAATGAAGTATTTTGTGCAGACGTGTTTGATAAAAGAAGATGGCCAATTGCTCACATTCATCCTCAAAAAGAGAGCACAATGTGATGGAATTGAAATTCAGTCAAGGAAACCTAGGTTAAATATTAGGAAAAACTAGATAAACCTGAGGCAAGTGGTGCACACTGCCAACAGGGTTCATAGAATCAACATTGCTTCAGTATTCAAGACTGGGCCACCCATTTCCTTGGGAATGGCTCAGAAGTAAAGCCATCAATCCTACTGTGATACAGGGAGATAGGCTTCCTGACCTACCAGCAGTATCTTCCAGGCTAAATGAGCCCATTATTCATTGGGCTAATAAAAAGACAAAGGGGAAGCCTTCTGGTGAAAAAAAAAATCAGCATTTAGAATGTTTTGCTTTTTCCTTTTATCTGGTATTTAAAGTGAGCCTGGTAAAAAAAAAAAAAAATCAAAACATTGCATCTAATCTTATTGGTTTGAAATTATGCTTCTAAAGCATTAGATTTGAGAGATAGTTTAGCATAGATTTAGATTCAAGTTTTACACTAGATCTTTCCTGTATGGAGGGATAAATCAAATCTTCATAGCAATAATTAATCTGGATTTATGCAGTTTCTTTTTTTTTTTGTCTCAGACCTATCAAATGTAGGGAATATAATTTTCCCTCTTTTCCCCTATCCAAAAGTAAGGATTTATTGTCTCCTGCTTGCATAAAAAAATGTTCTGTGACAAAATTCTTCAGTAAAATATAAAAATTATATACTTGTTGGGTATCACTCAGTTCTCTGCCTAAGCAGCCAGAATGGTGGTATAAAACACTCCCTCCTCTTTACAGACTATAAAAGATAAATTCAAAGACCAGATCCTTAATTGTTTTCAGATTCCAAAATCCTCTTCAGTATTTACCTGTGAGTGCCAGGGCTGAGAGGTGTTAGTATACTAAATGTAATTTTATTAGTCAAGCAGAACACTGCATTTGCCCGTAAATTCTACTGAAATGAGACAAAAATTAATCCAGTCAGTAGGTCAACTCTACTGTTCTCTGCTGTCTGAATTTCACAACAGATTTATACTTCAGCAATTAAATATTAAGTCAGTGTAATTTCAGTTGCTGACAATATCCTTGTGATTAAAGTGGGATGTATTAGTAAGAGTATTTTAAAAAAGTCTTTGATTACTATTTTATATAATTCTAAATGTACAGTGACAGGAATTGTATGTCTTTATGTTTTCAGCCCCATTACATGGAGGTAACATGCACTAGTGTCAGTATAACATTTCTGTGCATTTTCAGAACCCCTAAGAGCAGTTTTATTTCCTGGAAATTATTGCTACAGAACGGACGTGGATAGTGCAGTTCAAATGTATTGGTAATCAAAATTTTAATTTGATCTGTGACAATGTTCTTTTAACTCAGTTCCCAAAAATTCAGGCAGCCACTGTTTCAATACAACTTTTAATGTCTACTTAAAGAATAGAATAAATAAAAACTGCAGCTGTAGCATTTATGCCATTTTAAAACTTGCTTTCCAGTAAAAAATTTTACAATTTTCTAAAACTTTTTAACCTCAGCAGCAATATTTCAAACTAACAGTTTATTCAATTAAAAAGGAACATTTAAAAACAGACAATATTTTTTAGGTATCTTAGCAACAGGTGATTGAATCGTTGCCTGGAACTATGAGACAAGTTTTGCCAAATGGGCTACATTCTAATGATAACTTTCATATAGCAAATGGAATAAATCTAATATTGTTTTGGACAAGTTACATAAATTACATCATAATACAAAATTCTTTATGTGTTTTCAACAACAATAGATGATGGACCTATGAAAGAAAAGAGAGTACATGATTTTGTCCTCAGCTGTGGTGGTTAAAAGCAGGTAGCAAGTTCAGATACTTGGCCCAAAAATCTTTGCTTGAATACTTCTCCCACCTTTCACACATACAGACAGTATACAAACTCCTGCTCTGTCCCTGAGGTTGTTTCAAAGATTAAGAGAGAATCTTTAAGGAAAGATCTGTTGAAATCCTTGATAAGGTACTTTGTCTCTCTGAGGGGTGGTTGAAACTGGAGAGGACACTAAACTTCTGTGAAATCAGCATAGGTCATACATAGCCTTTTTATTTTTGGTTCTTGATCGTCCAGTCTGTGTACCATGCCATCATGTGACAAACTCTTAGCCCAAAGATACCAAACAAACTCCAAAATTCTAGTGACAGAGCTTGTTCTTTAGTTGGAGCTTGCTGCTATAAATTTCTAAGACAGAAAAAATATTTCCTTGTAAGATATTAGTCCAATACCAGTGAATAAAAATTGTCTTGCTATCAGAACAGTGAGAGGGGGATTGAACAATGGGCTCAACTCACATTGCAATAACAATAAAAACACTTACCTTTGGTGTAACAAACAAAAAGCTTTTTCCACACTGGTCTCAGAATGCAAACACACCTCTTGGCAGAAGGTATTTTATCTCCCAGTCCAATATTGCCCCCATCATAATCACGAGCCTGTTTTCTATTTCCTGAGATCCACACATGCCTTTGCCTCCTTTGCCAGGGGAACTCTTAGAGAAAGGCCAACAATATCAGTTGTGACCAGGAAGCCCTTTATGAGGGAAACTAGAACTACTGCAGATGTGAACAGGTGATGTGTCCGCTCTACAGCCATGCCCAATAAGTTGTCTCTTAAGAGCAGCACAATTCCTTACCGAGAGCACCCTTCACTCCTGTACTCTCCCACTGAAAAAAATCCTCATAGGAGAAATAATAATTAGAATAACATAGCACAGCATGGCATAAGAATAGAAAGGCACTGTCTAAATGCCCCTTTAACATGGGCAGGTTTGGGGCATTAATCACCTCCCTAAGAAGCCTGTTGTAGTGTTTGACCACTCTCTGAGCAAAGAAATGCTTCCGAATGTCCAGTATGAATCTCCCCAGATGCAGCTTTAAACCACTGCCAGTTGTTCTATCACTGGGTACTGCAGAACCACAGAACATTCTGAGTTGGAAGGGAGCCACAAGGATCATTGAGTCCAAGTCTTAAGTGAATGGTCTGTACAGGGATCAATCCTATGACCTTGGTGTTATTAGCACCACGCTGCAAATAAATGAAGCTCAGCACCTCCCTCTCTACTTCATCTCCTCAGGAAGCTGTAGACAGCAATGAGGTTTTCCCTCAGCCTCCTTTTCCCCAAACTAGACAAACCTTAAGTCCTTAGTTACTCCTCATAGGACATTCCTTCCTGCGCTTTCTGGAGCTTTGTTGCCCTCATCATGACACAATATGTAAAAGTTTTTATCCCATCTAGGGAAATCTTTCCAAGTCAAAAATGATGATAGAATGCAACTGTCACTCCTGACTCTCATTTTTCTTCCACCCATTATGTCTGATCCATCCACCATTGACAGAGTCCTGAACACATCTAGTAATCAACCAGAAAAGCAGCAGATATTGTTATGCCTATGTCTGTGCTCTTCTTAGTTGTGAAATAAAATGTGTTCTCCATCCACAGATCATGGAAATGGAACTTCTTTGCCATCCAGCTTCCATCTTATAACGCTGCTCAGTGTTTCACCGGCTGCCACTAGCAGCAGTAACTAACTTAAGGATGTGCATAAGACCACTGAAATCAACTGACAAAAATGAGATCTTCAGGAATTGAATTAATTCTTTTTATTATGAACAGTATAGTTCATAATAAATAATATTATAATATTATTATAATTAATATTGTGTGTGGCCAGTCTTCGCGAACGAAGATCTGGGAAAGGTCTTTTTACCTTTCAAGCCTGCGCAATGGATTTTT
>JAWWLV010000121.1:104669430-104696543 GCA_035041135.1 Platyrinchus mystaceus | reverse complement strand
CTGACGAGCTCCATCTACCCGGGGGATTGTCCCTGAAGCAGGACCAGGAATCGAACCTGCGACCTCGGCGCTGAGAGCACAGCGTCTTAACCGCTAGACCACCAGGGGTCCCCTATAATGAATATAATAAAGAGAATATTGGACTGCAAGATAAAAACCACTGGATTCTATTTATAGCTTGGCTTCTAGTTTACAAAGGCATTTTGGAAAATCACTTCTTTTCTTTGCACCTGTTTCCCCATACTTCTTGTTTTCATAAAACTTAAAAATTATTATACCACAATCCTTCAATAAGTAATTTGTTTTATAACATTTCAGTTGTCAAATAATTTATTAAAAATTTTCAATTATATTGTACTTCATATTGGCTTTTTTTACTTCCTTTTCTTTTTTTTTCTTTTATTAAACACTGTTCAGCTTTAACTTGGAAAGGAAAATTAAGGATATCTATATGTATTTATCTGGGTCATAATTTCTCAGGAGGTTCTAATATGAATGTATGTGAAATGTTGCATATTATTTATGCTTCTTAAAAGAATATAAGTGCTAGTTAAAGTGAGTGAATATTTGGAGCAATAAGGTAATTCTATACACTTTAAAATTAAACCAATATTATATATTCTATTACTGCCAGATTCCTGTCATCCTTTAATTCAGCTTTTAGTCATATGATATCTCTAATGGATATTTTCAGACTTTTAATGTTGCAAACAAGTTATAAACAATATTCATACCAGCTGTGTCATTGGGAGGTAAATGCATCAAGTATTTCAGTGTAATAAAAAGAAATACAAAATGAGATATAGTTGAAGTAACACAGAGACAAAGTCATACTTTCCTTTCTTTCCATATCTTCATCATAATTCAAAAAAGATTCATCATTTTAGAGGTAAGGAGATTTCCACAGATATATAATGTCTTTGAGAAGAATGAAGTTTTTCCCACTTCACATAAGGGAAGAACATTGTGTCATGCTGAGTGATGAACCATTCTCCTCTGCCTCTGACAGTGGCATTTAATGCCTTCAAATGTACAGCAAGATGTGTTAATGTGTCAAGTCACGCTTCCTTGGAACACCTCACTGGGTTCATAAACACAAGCTACTGCACATACATGAGAGAAAATGTGAAGAGAATGAAGCAGTGTTAAGAGAAGAGACCAAACCAGTTCTGAAGGTGATGTTGAGGGCAAAAAGATCTGGAATGGAGGCCTGTAGAGAATCATAAAAATATTTTTTCTATTTCAGAAGCTGTTGCCTGAAGGACCTTTACAGACAGTATGCATCCAATAAAGCCACAGGGGATTGTGACAGGTCAGTGGTAAAGAAACTAAAATAGACCGAAGAAGCTGTAGATTCTGGTTTTGCTCATTCCAGGAAGCTAATGATGAGAAATTTTAATGGGGAAATAGAAGGAACGTCTTATCTTGCTGAATGTCTATGCCATTAGAAGAAAATGGAGCTCACAGCAATTGCCAAGACATCCTGTGAAGAAAAGGGTGAACTTATTCTGAGGATAGGTTTGGGAAGAGATGTGTAGGTCAATCATCATTCATTTATGCAAGTTCATTTAAACATTTGGAAGACTTCAGGGAAATTAAAAGTGCAATTAGAATTTATCAACCTGGGTTTATATTTAAAATGGTCAGGATTGTGACAAATAAAACCCTCTGATGTAACATACTGCTTTAACTGCTTTATTAATTAACTAAAAAAAAGTCTGTTTCAGTCCAAAAGCACTCTTACCTTGCACCTCACAAAAGTTGGAAAGAGTTTTCTTTTAAGAGTTTTTCAGTTGTGCTCCCATCCCAGGTGACTTAAGTAGATGATATGCTGGTGCTTGTCCAAGAGCTCCCCCTAAAACAGTTCATACATTCCTCCATGACTGTTGCTCAAGAAATTCTCACTAAGGACAGAATTATCAGAGAGAAAACAATGTCTGTCTGAGATCCAAGGTGAATATCTCTCTAGTTGTATCTTTCAGAAGATATCCACACACCTTCAGTTTTCGTCTCCTCTCCTTCTTGTGTCCCAAGAAGGGAAGACAAGAGTAACTGAGACATTACTTTTCCTAAGATGTAAACTTTTACTGCTGGTTGTTTTGATTTGCTTTAATCTGCAAATTTCCAACTAAATATGTCTCAGGTTGTCACATAGTAAAAATGCCCTTGTCAGCAATTTCCTGGGACACAACAGTATTTTGGTTAGGACTGGAGCTAGCTAGTCCCTTGATTATACAAAATATTTTAGGCCTACTGGTCTTGGAGAATCCCTCCTCCATTTTGCTCTCTGGTCCGGTTCCTTTAGTCAAACAGCATATTAAGGGTGTTCACTAAGAAAATATATGCAATAATCAACCTGACAGCAGTCTCACACAGATGAGAGAGGACCATAAAGGACCACTTGCTCTGGACAGTTTACTTATTCCTGATTTCTTTCTTTTGATAAAGAAAATTAGTGTCTGCCTGTATGCTCTTTCTTCTGTTCCTATCACTTTTTACAACATTCAGTAAAATAGGGGGAGAAGGTACCTATTACTGCTTCCTTTTCACATCTCAACCTAATAATAGATTTTTCTTTGGAACATTATTACACTTCTTGTTCTTGACACAAGTAGAAAAACCTACTTTTGCTTTGACTCATAGTTTCATTCAGACACATATTGGTGGTCACTTAAGCAAATCAAACACAGTGTTTCAAAATTGCCTCATATGAAATTAAGGCAGTTTTCTTTAGCAAATTTTATAACAGGACTTTTCAAACTACAGGTGGAAAACCACTAAGAATTTTTAGAGCATTAACAAGCAACTGTTGATATAAAGTTGATTACTGTAAATATCATAATGATGTCATTGGAACAAGCTGGAGAAGACCCATGAATAGGGTTCAATTAAGTTTTTTTCCTATAATCTCATGAGCTAATATTTCAGAAATCAGAAGCCTATATGTACATGCCCATGTTTTAATAGTATTATATTCTACTATTAAATAAAGGAAAAATTAGAGAATCTTTCCCCTTCAGCAGTAGCAGTGGAATAGTCTGCTGGAAGTTCCATTCCATGAAGTGACATTTCTTTTCCAAAATGAAACGTCTGAATATTCTGCCAATCACACAGTCCAGTTGGCAAAATATTCTCTATTGCTTTGTGCAGGAATATGGACACGTGTTCAGTGCTGGGCACTTCAGAGACATTCAGCTTAGAAAATATCACAGACCAGTATAACAATCCACCATCTGGAATTTGCTAAAGCAGTACTACTCATTCCTTGTGTCATTCATATGCCAAGATAGTTCTTGATTCTAGCATGTGCATCTTTAAACTCAGGTGATTTTTCAGGAAAAAGTCCCTTTTCAATGCATTTGTATGCAAAGGTATTTTCAAGTGCATGAAATAATTGTCCTCTCTATGCTCTGGGAAAGTGTGTTTTTGGAAAGAGCATCAGTACAATTTCTTCCCTCATTCTGATCCTCTGAGCAGACCAAGTAAATTACATATAGCAGACGCTTACAGAAAATGGAACTGGTTCAATTCCTCTTCAACACAGCAAGGTGAAGAGGAGCCCTCTCCTCTATTCGTTGCTCAGCTGAGGAAACACCCAATCCCCAGAATATTTTAAAAATAATTCTTATTTATGTTATTTAAATGAGATATACAAAATACTTTTGAGTTGTTTAATACGGTGTAGGGAACCAGAAGACTCAGTAAATAGAGTTGAATTCTCGAGAGCTAACTGTGGAAAAAAACAGATCATGAGATGAAAACATGCTGCCTGTGAGACATGTCACCCTTAAAAGCTAACTGTGACACAGAATGGAGTTCTTCAAGCCACTAACTTGCTCTCTGTCAGGCAGATGAAATGGCTCTGATAAAGAGCTGCTGCTGGTAGGCAATAGCAGAGCTCTGGGAGGGGGAATTTAAAGGGGCAGCATCAGAGGAATAAATGGGAGAAGTACCCCAGAGGCAGACATGAGAGGCAGAAATGCTATTTTACACAGATCAGCACATGACAGTCATGGAGGAAACAGCGGAGGTGGCAAGGTGGGAAACCCGTGCAATGTGCAATGTGGAGGAACCTGTAATGGCACTGGTGTATAAGACATTACACTAAACTCCATCACTACTGAGCAAGTCCAAGTGAACTGGAAGACTCAGAACCGTACACAGGAAGGCTCTAAACAGAACAGTGTGGTGTAGGCACTGCCTCACAAGCTCAGTTCTTGGAAGCCATCTGACTGTTTTCGGGTGACATTGCTCTCTATTGGTTTGGCTTGCACATACAGATGTGATCAACAGCTTTCAGCTTCGTGAGTAGTTCACTCAGTGACTGTCCCAGTCTCACCATTTCGCAATAAATTACTCAATATAAGCAGATCGGAGGATTTTTTTTTTTAATGCATTTCTTAGAGTTATAGGACATCATTAAGTTTTAATACTTTGGACTCAGATAAAATTTGGTCAATAGTCATTCCTTGTTAGAGGAAAGTGGTTACTTTTCAATAATTGCTCCTTAGAAGAGTCTAAAAGTTATGTTTGCATTTAATGCTACCATGATTTATTTGTTATTTAAGTCTTCATCTTGCATTTTGACTATATGGATGAATATTGCATCTGCATTTAATGGTATGTACTGGGGTGAAGGATGTATTTTCAGTTTGAAGTCATGTATATTGTTTTACCTAAGTATCTTGTTCAGTCATTAATTACCTAGTACTTACCAAGTATCATAGTTAGTGTTTTATCATTAAATGTGGTCCCCTAATCAAAACTCCATAGTTAAACACCCTGCACATTTAAAGCTGTGGGAGACAGAAAATGACACTGGGATCAGGATCAAGCATTTAGCAGTAAATGCCCTGTTTATGAAATTACCAAACGTTTCTTTGGCAATAGCAGATTTAAAGTTGAACAGTTCCTAGCTGCACAACACACAGTCTAAACCCTGTACAGACTGTCTTTGCAGTCTACAATAGGAATATATTTTAATATGCCTTTCCATTTTAAATTATCCTTGGAATCAACAATGAGGACATTAGTAAATGATACATTGTCCTTAAGACCAATTCGTGCTAGCACTAAATATACAATGCAAACTGATGATCTTTTAATTTAATAGTAACTTTTTTACATAGTTGCTGATTTTAAAATGGTAGAAGCCAGATAAAATCCCCTCCAAACTCAGTGTATAGTTGAGGTACATTTGCAAAATGCTTTCAGAATGAAGAAATTAATAAAATAGTTAGTAAAACATAGTGATTTCTGAAAGTATTGAAAGTATTGTATGTCAGTAATACCTACTTTGTTCCTCTCACTTTGGACCTCACAGACTGATAAGAAAGGAAAAGCGTTATAATCCAGAAGTAAAACTGTTGCATGATTATAACCCCGACAACCTCCTCCTAATGAGCTTCCCTGCAGATAGAGAGAAGAAACAGCTTTGATCTCTCAGAGCGGGGGATCTGAATGAACCACTGTTTTAAGAAAAGGAATCTGATTAGGCTTACTCTCTTAGCAATCAAAGTCACAAGCTACCATTTGAGGTATTTGTGAAATTCAGATAAGATTAGTTGCTCCTTGGATAAGCCACTGAAGTCAGTAGGAGCTAATTTTGTCTGGGATACGACCATAGGAAGGAGCACAATGGGAAATGAAGAATAATCTTGCCAAATATTTTACAAAGTAGAGCACATTCTCTTAGAAAATGTAAGAAGCTTTAAAGGTTTGCAGTCATTATCACAATTAATAATTCTATCTCATCAACATAATCATAGTTACTATAATTATTTGACAATGTGTTTCAAGCTGTATGGTGAGTCCTATCTCTAAGTAGTTCAAATAATAAAAAAGAGAACATATTTATTTCATGTGACAACTCCCCTGAACTTTGTTGAATAGCCCTATTAAGGCTAGAGCCACGTTTGACTTGAGAGTGCTTCTTACATTTGCTAAATATGGATATTAAACAGATGTATATGTATATAATGAATAGCAAATATGCTGATAATTTATATCAATTTCCTCTCCCTTATCATTTCTTTGCTCACTGGAAATGGGATAGAATGGCATCTACAGAACTGTCAGGCTGGGAAACAAAAATAGACATATTGGTGCTTATTTTAGATTACATATGAACATGAGCATCTAGAGAAACGAGGGATATCTCAATGAGGAGCACAAGAACATCTCTGTCTGAGAAAAAGCCTTTTCTGAACTGAGTCACAGTTCAGGTTTGGGCCAGAACATCTTCTTGTTGATGTACTGCCTATGTTCAGCAAACAATACACACAGTATATGGCTTTTTTATTCTGATTGACCATTTTAATTGTGACACCCTTAAAAAACAAGAATGGCCATTTAGATATACAAAGGAAGCAAGATGGATTTCAATAAGGTAAAATAAACCCAAACTGTTAGTTTTAGACTATTCTATTTTTTTTTAGGACATAGCCTTTTGTAAAGTAATAATAAGTGTTCTATCATGTAAAAGCCAAAACAAAACAAATAAACAAACAAAGCAAAAAACAAAAGCAACCAACCAACAAAAAAAACAAACCACAGAAAAATAAACAGATAAAATCTGTTCAAAACTCTTCCCACTGTTAAACAAGGGTATTCACATGACCAGATTCTGACATTTAACAGTCATACAAAGGACTCAGAAATGTTTGGGTTTTTTTCCTTTGGAAGCAATTGTAAAACACCTACATTAATTTCCATCAGATTTTAAGACCAGTTCTTAGGGGACAGGGGGGTTGTGGGGATCAATGACTCATTTCAAGCTGTCACTGTTATTTGTGGTGAGCCAGAAGCAACTGATAACAGAGTATTATCTGCTAAGAGGAAAGGAGGGCAAGAAAGGGCTTATGTTTTGTTGTTCATTTAAAATGAATTACCCCCATCAAAATGCAGCCTTGAGAATGTAATTAAGCTGCTGCCTAAATACTGATATTTAAGGATGTTAGGCATCTCATGTCAGCCTATTAAACAAATGGTACAATAAAGATGCAAAGTGTTTTGTTTGATTGAAGACTGAGCTTTTTCACTACTTAGTCCTCAAACCATCTGTCTGTGTTTGGAGAATGTGGGATGGTAGCTACTCTAAATCTTATCTAATGATAAGACTCTCACTGTCAAAGGTGCACCAGAAAGCAAATATTACACTTTTAGGCTTATAAAGCCTTCTTATTGCTCTAGTGGAAGAGTATGTTTTGAAGACAATAAATTCCAGGGCCTAAGTGATAATATTTTTCAGTAACCTGAAACTTCCAGATCTTTCAGTGTAATTTCAGAAACACTGAAATTGCTTCAAGAGGTATTATTCATCTAGTTATACTTGGAGCACAAGATAATTTGAGGTTTCTCAGTTTTTAGATACCCATCTCCAAACTTAAAGAGGGGTTGATTCTCAATATGTTCTGAATAACTGGGCCTCCTTCCAAATTGGGCTTTTGGTTGTTTGTGTTCTTTTTTTTTTTTTTTTCAGCTCAGATACCTGAAATTAAAATCCATTCATGAAAAGGTTGGCTCTAGGAACTCAGCTTCACAGCCTTTCACAACTTTGCCCCTGCCAAAAATCTCACATCACTTCATTTCCTTGTATTCTCACTCTACAGTACCAGTCTGCACTGCTTCCACTTTCATTTCCATCTGGATTGTCTGCACTGCCACTTCTAATTAAGACTTTTTTCCTAGCACTGTTCTTCATCTGACACCATTTCTTCCTTTACTTCCCTTTCAACAGCACATTTTTTTTCTAACAACCGCTTAGAAGAAAATTCACACACTGTAGCAGCCTTATTTCTAATTTCTACACAAAAAAAGTAACATAGGAGAAGCCCAAATGTGCTATTGACACTTACAGAGACACCTGGATACGAGGAAGATGAGGTACGTGAGCATAACCCTGCTCTGTGTGAATCATTAGCAGTTTCCCATGGATTACCAAGGGGCCACAAACAACAGTGTGGGTTTCACCAGCCAAAATTATTCACAAAAATTGTCCTGAATTAAAAAAGAATTTCAGTTTAGACAGACATTATTCTTCAAAACACTTGGAGGAAAATATTAGTTTTGTCTGAATCTATCTGGATGTGTTAGTATCAATGACTACTTCAGTGTAATAGTAGCAGATAAGTATATTAAAGCTGCTGATGCACTGGTCTCTGTTAGCTGAGGCTGAGGCGGCTTCTTAGCACTTGATTTAACCTGGTCTCCAGGGCTCACTCTTTCCACAACATATACATGTCACAATTTTCTGGGAGAATAGGATTCAGTGGAGACCTTAAAAGACAAATCCACACATCTGCAAAAGTGGTATCTAACACCAAATTTCTTATTAAATTACAAACCAATGTAAAAGTAAATTTAATAACTTGATTTTTTCTGTTGAATGAGATTGATATTGCTGGCACTGTACTGTTACTCTTTTCCTTTTTCCAATTCAGGCTTTTCTGAAAAGAGTTCATTACTTTCCAAAGACCATTTTTCTTTGTCATTGCTTGATGAATTTTGAAAGAATTTTGTTTCTTCAAAAGAAGAGTGTGCATCTGATGTTGACCTTTCAGATAAAATCAGATAGGATTTGTCTGTTAATTGCAGGAGCTTCACACTCACCAAATGCTTCTTCTGAGGTTTTTTTGTAGTTCTGTTGGGTTTTTTTCCTCTTTACTGGAAGAAAGAAAATGCTATTCACTGTATTTCTGCATTTGGCTATGAAAAGGCAATGCATTTTCTTCTAAAAGGAAGAATATTTCATTTTTATATTCATTTTTATATTAATAAATAAGAAATGGTTGCTGGAATGAAAATACTGAGATTCAGAACCTCTGCTGTAAAGCACTAGGGGATGCATCTCCTATTACTGGACACATATATGTATATGGCTATTTTTTACATGTCCAATAGACATTGTACTCATTTATATGTGTTCTCAGGGTCAGAGATTTAAGTGATGCTTCCATCCAGATGGATGCTGGATCCATGCTACCTGGCCAGCAACTGAAAAATCAGACTTTCTGTCTTTCCCACATATATTATTTCCTGATTTATAACATGAAACCAGATTAATTACCAGATGGGCTTATCTTACAGGTGCATCGATACAAAAGCAGTGCTCCGAGAATTCACACTGACTGTACTGTACACTAGTTTCTTTGGCAAAAGTGAGGAGAGGAAAACAACCATTATTTAGAGTATAGACTTGCATGTTCCACAACAATATAAGTATGCTACAAGCAAGAGAGACATGCTTCTTAAAGCTGAAAGCATCAAAAAGCAAGTGAATACTGAGCAGTCTGGTCCTAGATCACCACCTTATGCACCAGTTCAGCACCAGCACAAACTACATTTGTGAATATATTTTAGGTGTAAAGCAAAAACCAGCTTTTGCTATTGGCTCTCAAATAATTGTCCCAAATGTAAAATCTTTGTAACATCCATATCCAATACTGACACCCAAAGAGAACCGGTTTGAGAACAGATTTGACTGGACCTGGTATGTAATATTGATAAATACATATCAAAGGACTGTGGGGATTTTGATCAGGAGTGCTGGTTTTACTCTGGCTCTTATAACAACCAATAGGATTTGTTACTGTTGGCTAAGCAGCTTGAGAGAAATTCAGCTTTGAACAGCAAAAAAAAAAAAAAAAAGTATACTTCTTTTCAAGATGTGTATAAATTATTGCACTTGCTTAAGGAACCTTCAGGTTTTTTTATGTGGTCTATAAGCACTTCTCTAACTGGAAAATTATACACAGCAAAGTTGGTTTTGGTTTTTTTTTTCTCAAGGAGTTTAAAATTGATCTTGTAGGTTAAATGTGTTCACTTATAAAATACATGACAGCCTGAGGTAAAAAAAGAATTTAAAGGTGAAAGGGTTATCAAATGAAGAAAATTATCCTGACACCAGTCTCCTGCAATCGTGAGCAGATTGAATTATGTGATTTTAAATGAGACCTCTTGAGTAAATTTTCCATGTTAAACTAGAAAAAAAAAATTCAAACTATCTACTATTTTACATTTGTACCTCACATATGCAAAGGAAAAAATTCCTTGCATTAAAAGAGAATTGTTTAATAAAAGCCTTTAGCTTTTTCCTGAAAAAAAAGGCCTACACCAGGTTTTATTCCTAATTCTAAAATGCCTGTGCATGTATGAATGTGTATATTTTTACCTGTTTCTAGGTGACAGACACACATATTTCTGCATAAAAATACAGATATCCACACATGCAAAAAACCAATAGTTAAACAGTCTGCCTTGAAGTCTTTTGAACAACAAACACTTTCAGCAGAATTCATCAAGATTAGGTCAACTTCTTTGACCTGCTCATTTTTAAACAGTAGTAGATCTCAGTTTTATCAGATGTGTTTTGCAAATGCAATTTTGCTGCCGTTATGCAGCAAATATTGGTTTTGTTTGTCAGCTTTAAACTATGCTTCAGAAGACTTTCTTGCTGTTATGAATGAACATAACTCCTTCTCTCTTCAGCATAACTGCTTTCGGCTGGGAATGCCATACATCTTTATATACTTCCAACAGTACCATAGTCAAAGCCCTCCTTCCGTGGCTTAATTTCTTCTTCTACAAGAAGAGGTATTAAAATAGAAGTACTGGTGGAATGCCATGTCCATGAGTGAACTGAGAGTGGCAGGGACTAGATAAAGGCACAGAGCAACTAAAGCTTTTCCCTTTCCATACTGAAAGATCCCAAGCTGCAGGCTAAGTGGGAGAAGGAACTCTGTAGATCCCAAGGAGTAATTTTGAGCCTCACACTTGCCCACAAGATGCTTTGGATCTGCTTTATAAAGCCTCATCACATAAAGGAGGATAAGGAAGAGGAAGGAGAATAGCAGGATACTTGACTCTACTGCCAGGATTAAAGGATGCAAACACTAAGTGCCCCTTAAGTGGTAAAGAAAACCATCACCATTTATAAGGAGGTGTCTTTAATAAAACTGAAAGTCTCAGCCTGAGTGTGGGCTGAGATCAGATCATTTCACCAACCTGAATAACACCCATTGCTTTCTCTAGACCTGAGACAATGTCACATGTTGACCTCATCCCTCCTACTCCAACTTCCTACCCTTCAAAGCGAAGCAGTGCCTTCAGGCCATCCCCAGGCAATGGACCCCACCCCCTGCCAGCCCCCAGGTCAGCTGGAGTGAATGTCCGTTACTCCAGCCACCCCTAAGCCAAGGACCACAAAGGTTAAGGATGTTTTCTCATGCAGTTCTGTTTGCGCAGGCTTGAAAGGTAAAAACACCTTTCCCAGATCTTCGTTCGCGAAGACTGGCCACTTACTTACATCCCCAGGGCTCAGTCTTGGCCATCCCTTCTTGTCACACTGGTGCAGTCACTTAGTGCTGCAGTCTGCTTGGCAAGAAGATGAGAGACGAGAGGCACAAGTTGGAATTAAAGTTGAATGTTGGACTTGATGATCTTGGAGGTCTTTTCCAAACTTACTGATTCCTGAAGGGGAGAGGCTGTGAAGGTTCCTCCCTTGGAGGTTTCCAAGACCAACTGAAAAGAATCCTGAGCATCCTGGTCTGATCTCATAGTAGACCCTGTTCTGAGCCTCGCAAGATCCTTTCCTTCCTGAATTACTCTGTGATCCTATAACTCTACCAGTTCAAACAGAATCACTGGTAAACAATGTGTTGTGTGTTTATTTGAAGTAAAGATTCTACCCTTCTTAAATTAATAGTAGTACTAAAAAAGCTTTACTAAGGATGGAATTGTAATTTTTTTACCGTACAATTTTTTCTTGGAATGCAAGGCCCATGTTACAAATCCAACCTTAATTTAGTGTTGCATTTTATTTTCAAACCAGAAAAAAATGTCAGAAAGAAATAAAGACAAGCCAGATCCTCAGCAGTTGCCTAACTCTAAGCTAATTTTCTATTACACAGAAGCCAACCAAACCAGCAACAGGGTAGTGCCAAAGAGAATCAGGACAGCCTGCCAAAGAAAAAGCCTTAGGCCTAGCTTCTGCTACTGGAAAACCCCAGACAAACTCCTGGCAAAGAGCTGGCCCCAGACTAACACATTGTTATTGTGGAGGACGGAATGATGACACAATTTCCTGCACAATATTTATACACTTCTGCCCTGGAGCTTTGGCTTCTCACTTCAGTGGATATAAGAAGCAAACCAACTGCAGGAAAGGCATTTCTGTTTCCTAAGGTGTTGCTATGACTATTTGTGCCTTTTTTTTTTTAAACTTCTATTTTATGTTACATTCCTAGATTCCCATAGTGATCTTAAATCAATGAGAGAGTGTCATCATCACACAGAGTTTGGTGTCAATGAGAACAAAGCAGTAAGCATCTAATGAAGAAACAAGGGCATCAGAAAGGTGATATGAGGTGTCACAGTCAGGTAGAAACAGTACTGAAAATAAAGACTGGGTTTCCAGACTCCTTCCTATATGGACTTCATCCTTCCTACTTGGCTCAATCCCATCCAGACATTTTGCTGTGTAATTATAGCAAAAGCCAGTCTTTCATGTGCACTGGCACATGTAGGCTCCTAGCCTTACAGATGTCTTTTGGGATAAAAGCTTGTACTTTTGGGATATATAGCTTGTACAATATATGTCAAGCACATAATTCTAATTTAATTTCATATACACACTTGCTACAAGGTCACCAAAGGATATTTCTCTCTGGGCATTGCCTCATTTTCTTTTAATCAGTGTAACTGTTCCTGGACTATGGGGGGTTCTGGGGGTGAAGAAGATTTAGGTTATTGTGAATAAACTAAGGGATTTCACACTATGGAGAAGATTTATTATCATAGTAAGTACTTAGGTAAGGTTTTATAAAAGATTTTGTGATTTGTTTAAAGCTTTATGGGTACATCCTCAAATGTGCAACAAATGACTCATTGCAGGTAAAGCTACTTTTATTAAACAGCTTCTCTTCAGATTGTCTGTGTTGGAGTCTTATTAGTTTTTTTTTCTAATTCATAGAATTCATGAAACAATAACTGATCATTAGGATCCTGCTATGCTAAATTTTGTGCATTGATATACTAGGAGACAATTCAACTCAGGAAAGTTTAAAAACCAGACAAGAAAGGCAAATGCTGAAAAAGTGAAAGATGTAATATGTTATTTTCAGAGGTAATCTATGAAGCTGGTTGCAGAGACTGGCCATTTTTAAGTTTCAATCTCTGATTAAATCACACAGTCTACTTCAGAAGCAGACATCATTTTAAATTTAGAAAAATAATGTATACAAGGTGAAGTAATGGCCTACTGATGTAGTAGGGTAAAGCAAATGGGGAAAAAAAGCAATTTGCTCTACCATACAAGAACACTTTCTCAGGTTTGCAGTAATAGAAGCATATGAAGCAGCCAAAATATATTCAGTTTGGCAGGACCAGACTATTAGCAACAAAACTTGTCCCTTTAAAAAGTTTAACTGTTTCTGCTACACACCTGTCAAAGTGACATACATTAGCTGTCAACTTCTTACTCCAGTTTAATATAAACTGACGTGAACATAGGTAGTGTGATGGCAGAATACCAACACTGGTACTCTTAAAGCAGGCAGCTGTTACACTGAGCTCTTACTTAAAGTGCATGGAAATTGGTGTTATGCTGTGAGCAAATGACAGCAGAACAGAGGCCAAGAGAATGCTCTTGAATGAGGTGGAAATGTTATGTTTTCCTAGTGTTAGCCATGTATTTTGTCCTAGTGCCAGACTGGTTTCTATGCAGACTTCTCATAAAGCAAAAAAGAAATGATGGCTCTACAGCAGCTTTTCCTCGGTCTGTAGTAATTTATCAGCACGATACCAATCTCTGAAATGTCTAGCTGTTGTTGTTCTCTCAAAACACAATACAGCTAAAATATACAGTGGGGCTTTACAGAGAAAAGACAGAAGGATAAACACAGGTTCTAAAACGACAATCACTTTTCTTCATTTTGAAAAATTTGTTACTAGAAACGGAAGTTTATGGGCAGGAGAAGGAAATAGAGACGATGCCATTTATCTGTGTTGGAACAACATAGAACTTCAGTTTTATTTGTTCCAGGAAAATAGATACTATTTCAAAAGTCCAGCATAAATGAGACTATCTATAAAATAACTCTCTGTGCAGAATATCAGAGAATACTCTGCAAAATTTATTTTTTAAAGTAGTTCTTGTTTCAATAAATAGACCCCAGCTGAAAAAGAGTTATTTCATCAGTGAGGACTGAAGGGTTTAGAATACATAAGAACCATTTATCCAGGAATTAAAACAAGAAGAAAAAAAGAAAAGATAACAACAATTGAAATATTTACCAGCTAAACCAACAGTAACATAAGAAACATATAAACATCTCTCAAAAAACCAAAATATTTACTGCAGGACAGCAGCTATTTGCCTTTGTAACATGTGAGAGACTAGTACTAACTTCCCTCTGCCCAATGTTGCATTAACAGGCATCCTTTAAAACCTACTGGGAGTAAAAGAACTCTTTAAAATACACTCATTTTTCAAGCGAAACTGCCCTGCACTGAAACTGCACTCCATCCAGTGCTATTTTAGAAGGCAGAATTGAAAGGCAGGGCCTTTCTTGCTTTATGCTTCTCCCCACCTTGGGAAGTAAATTTAGTTGTGCCATAGTCTGACAGCTTTTCTTCCTAGAGACAAATCCGTAATGATAATCTCATTTTACCTTAGACGCCTAAAAGTTTTCTGTCTAAATCTAAGCTAAATCCTTTGCTCATCAAAGTCAAAAGAAAGAAATAGATAACTCCTAGGAGCACAATAATTTCAGCCTTTGATCAACACCTAACTTTCTGCCCAAACTAGGTTCTCCAAGAAAAAAAGCCCATGGATGCCTCAGCTGTGCCCTGACTTCATTATAAAAGAGATCTGGGTGCTCACCTGTTTCCCCCTTTACTCTGGTTTCCGTGCACAGCAAGCTTGAGAGAATCAAAACCACACACCAGAGGTCAGTTTATTTGCAATTAGAGATAATTGTAATTATTTGTTATCTTAAACATTTGACACAGTTAGTTGTCTTTAAAACAACATTGTGGGTGGAGGTCAAAATTATTTTCAATGCTTGGTGTCTTGCATTCCATGATTTAGTTGCATTATGACAAACAATTTTTACAATTATTATATTTCATGATGTAATCTTTGACTCAGCATGTTGGAGACTTCTATCCATCTCTTCAAGTTCTCCTCCATGTGTGAAATAGATAAGTTAATTACAGCTTGGTAAAATCACTAGAAAAAGAATGTATACATTGGAATAAAAATCTGTAAGTTCTACAGTCAGCAATTAAAAACCCATGTAATTCTCCTTGTACCATAGAAAATAATTATATATGTTCTTTATTAACTGGTTTTGTTTCTCTTATTGAACTTAATTGGGGTTTTCACTCTAGGAAAACTGTTTAACAGGAACCCCCACTTCACCTATTACTTGTATAGGAATCAAGGATACATGATTCATTGTGATGTTTATTGACTAGTTCTCTTACAAAAATGTTTCTTTTAGATTTTGAGGGCAGAGTTTACTCACAGGTTACTACAACTTCTGTCTCTACTATAATCTGTACCGCTAGAAAAGATTTGAATATTCTTATACTCTAGAATAAGTTTACATATTTTTTCTGCTGTCAATAAAACCTTTTTACTTTCAATGAAAAGTAAAAATTAGGAAAATTTTATAGGATTAGAATAAAGAAAAGTTTTACAGGTTTTGGGATTTTTTTTTTGAGGGAGAAATAGAGGAAGTCCATATATTCAGAAGAACAATGGAAAATTTTATACATATCTATACACAGTTTGTTTGTAAAATTCACAAAATTCGTTTTCCATATATTAAGTTGCAGTTTCTGGTACTCTTAAGAAATCATCTAGAATAAGATTGTCTGCTCAAGTCTGGGGGGTAGTTTGTAGAACACCACCCAGAAAAATGGATAAAATCCAGCTCATGAAGGATGCCTTTGAAACAATATCTGTGGTGTAGAAATGAATAACTACCACAGCATACAGCTGCCAACTCTGGAATTTAGCATTCCACATTTCACTTAACCATAAAAAATGAAGAGGACCCATGTTCAAAGGCAAATGTAGTAAAACATTAAATTAATTTTATAGTGTGCATATTATAGGTCAAGCATGTCTAAAAGTTCCCAAAGCAAACTGCAACAATGTCACTGAAAAATATTTACCATGGAAAAACATAAGCAAAGCATAATAATAATAAAAGCCATTTCTATTGTGTCTCCCATAATGCCCTCCTCATTATGCTTACAATAATAGATGAGGTAGTTTGGAGCATATATCAAAATCTTCTCTTGCTTTTTCTGGGCTCAGTTCTAATGATTTAACTCATATAAGAATTCATTCAGTTCAATGCTACTTTCTCTGAGATAAGTTCTTCTTCAATAAGAGCTTTCCCAGTACACTGTAATGTTACCATTTTTTTTTCAAATATTCTTATTTAAAAAAAAAACAAACCTGAAACATTTATCCTTATATTCACATTATTTCCCAAACCGTAAGGTGAGGATCTTCAGCTAAGTTGTACAAACAGGGGTCCCCTAACTCAAAGAATCCAGAACTACAACATACCAGCAAATACTGGTCAGGATTTCAAGAAGGAAAAAGTACGTATGCTTTTTAGAGACTAATGATATGAGCATAGAAATAATAATTGCCATTATTCCTGACTAACATTCCTGTTCAAAGGGCCTGGAAGCATCCATTTCACTTACTAAGAAGATAAAATTCCTGTCATAGAGGATCCCAGCATTTATTTAGGAGATGAGAGAAGTTTTTAGAGGTACTAGAATATCAGATGTACTAAAAATTTGATGTGAGGAGTAACAGATACCTGATAAGCTGAGCATGCAGATGCCCTTGTTATGGCTCTCTGTTTCTACCTGAAATGCTTTTATTCTTTATAGACTTTAGATTATTACCTATGGATCATAGCTACCAGTAGGAAGAGGATTACATCTTATACCTAAACAAATACTCTGAAGTAACCCCAATTAGTTCACAAGACTGAAGTAGAAAGCTAGGCCTACATAAAAGCTGAGGGCATTGTGTGGTTCTGTTGTGGGGTAGGTACAAATCTGAAGCCTGAGACACTTGAGATTTTCATTTAGAAAAAAAGTGAGGGTTAAAACATGGGAAGAGCTACCATTTGTAGTTTGCATTACCTTTCTGTGGTGAAAAGATTATAAATCAGTCAACAGCAAATTCTAAGCACTGCTGACAGCAAGGAAAGTGATAATGGATAGAAAGAAAAAAGGAAGAAGAATGAGAGAAAGAAGGTAAAACAAGTAAAGGAGGTCATGTGGTCAAGGGATCTGTCTAAATCAGTCAGTATATTTTAATCTCCTGTGTCCCACATGATTTTTCCATGCAGAAGACTTCAGTATCTCTCAGGTCTTCCTCTGCACTAAATTTTTACATTACCATGAAGAGAGATCCCCAAAGCAAGAGCCAGATTAACAAGTAAAAAGGCAGAGTCAACTACACAAATGTGTAATAGAAATCAGGAGACCTAAGTAGCTGCTAGAAAGTTGAAGCCTGGTTCTATCATCACTTAGTAGGTGGGATTCGGATAGCAATCACTGGAACATAGCAAGATTTCAAAAAGGCTCAGAATTTATGAGACTCCCCACTTATATCTAATTGAAAGATTGGGAAAGCTAGCCTGGATTCCAAAATCTGTAATAGTAATCATGCAAAACTCAGTGGGTTTGGAACTTGTGAGTGACACAGACATTTTCTTCATTTGAACTAATATTTCATAACTATTTATGATCTCAAAAAGACATCACAGCATGAAGATTGTGTTATATAAATTCATAACTGTTTTCACCGATGATTCTTCACCTTTAGCCTTTGATACAACAACAGAGGAGGAATGAATTCATGCATCACATTCACTTGAATTTTATTTTTCTTAATTAAACATGACATCAAAAGTTGATGTAAGGGTCTCAAGATTGACAGAGCATGCTTTATCATGTCAGCACTCCAGCAAGTTATCACTTGAATGGAGGCATTATGAATGAACCATAACATCAAGTACATTCTCCAAAAGGCTCTGAACAATACACTGCAATAACAGAGCACAAATGTCACTGATATAAATAAAGTAGGGAAACAAGATAAACTCCCGTGCTTCAGGGCATAGATCAAAAAAGGCTTTACATTCAGACTAAATGGTAAAAGGAGCAAATCTTGTCTTTCAATGTGCATGTGCACTGTCTAGCACAATGGGGTCCTACTGAAGTACTACTACACTGCTGTAGTAACAATCACCACAAAAAAGTGTGATAGTTGCAGCAATTATTATTTTTTATGAAGGTATAAAGAAACCTTTTGCTGTATGTAGAAAGGCTCAAATGATGATTTCTTACACTGTCTTCTGAAATAATAACCATTACAAATACCACCAGGAACACTCTCAAGTTCAAATTCCCAATTGTCTACACAAGCTATGTTCACATTAGCAAGGTTTGATGGGAGCATATATATATTAAGACAGATATGAGGATGACTTGAGTATTCAATAAACCCTTTATACATACTTCAGCATCTTGGTTTTGAACCAGCTCTGGTTTTATACTGTAAATTTCAGCCCATTATCACTTGCTGCATGTTAAGTACAATGCCAAAAAGCACCTTTTGGTTTATGTTGACCCAAAAAGTATTGATTTCCTGTGATTCAAGACCACTCCATGATGCAATTCAAGAAGCAGTTGGAGGGGTTAACTGGATGATTAACTTCAGAAGCCTGTTCCTGACCTGAAGTAAATTGCTGTTGTAGACACGTTAGTCCTGGCCTCAGAGCGTACGCCAAAGTACCACTGAAGTGCTCCATCTGGAACGCCCGAAGGAAAACCCTAACAAGCCCCAGGTGTCACAAAGCAGTTCAGTGCACCCTTTGAAGCCACCAGGAAAACCTACACCCTGGTGCCCCATGACATGGAGCAACCTGAAATGCAACACAGATGTGAGCATGTTCCAGTGCTGAATGTCTATTCAAAAGCTGTGTGGTAGAGGTAGCACACAGTGCCCTCCCATTTGTTAGTCTCCATGCTGTTTCACTGGCAAGAAAAGGCCCTTAACAGGAAAGCTTCTCCGTATTGCATGGAGATTCCACACAATCTCTCAACAGTAAGGACTCAGTATCAAATTTGGCTCCTTAGAAGTTGTCAGTCCCTCACTGACTAATGGAAAAAGGCCCATGAAGACAAACATATCTTTCCAATTCTTCCCATCATTTCTCAAGCGTTCTCAAACCTTTTGGTGACCTGAATGAGGTTCTCTTTTCTGGTATTGGAGGCTGACTGCCAAGACCAAGTTTCCCAGACTAGCCAAATCTGTCTAGCAACCAGGCGCATCAGAGCTAAGGTTCAATACAACTTGATGCCAGACCCAAAGATGTGCATGTAAACTAAGTCACTGACAATCTTGTCAGCTCCTGTAAGTAGCTTTGTCCAGTGTGTGCTCAGACATGACAGGCTGCCAAGGCCAGCCCAGGCAGACATGCCATTTCTGAACACACAATGGATTCCCTATGCAAGAAAGCAAAAGCACATAGGTAGAAATTAGACTGGTGAGATTGGGTTTGACTTAGGAGTGAACCGTACATCATACCACTGTCAAATATTCAGGGCATCAGGATCTGTCCGCATTTTTACTGGCATCTTTAGGTTTGAAATTCTGAGAAAGACTGAAAAGCTGTGGACACCTTGGGGTGACCTTCCAAGCATCTGCTTTAGTAATGGAGAGCCACCTTACACAGAATAGGTTGTGCAAGCTTAATTGCTTTTTAGCTGCTTGCATTGTACGTCACCGCTCAGTCCCATTTCACTCCAGTTATGATTGCTAAAGAGACCCTTTCAAGTCTCCTCATGTTGCCTGGCTTTTGTGGAGTCTTAAACTCAGAGTGGAAGCTGACTCTTTGATAAATGCCCATTTTCTAAGGAGACAGAGGCTCATGTGTTGCTGTCTTATATACCTTCTGGACAGCTGATGGGTTACTGTGTATTTGTAGTGCTCTTCATTTAGGATACTGCTATGAAGGTTTAGACACCAGATGAGAAAAACATCATTGTGGCATCATTAATATAGCTTTTTTCTGCCTGGGGATAAAATGTAGCTAGCCTAGATGTCGTCAGCCAACTTTGTACCTGGGGAAAAAAATCTTTATATACAAAATTTCCAAAAACTATCATAGAAGTATGTATGTTTTTAGCAACATTAACAATATATTAACAACTATTAGCAATAGTCTGTACTGTGCTCCTGGAACCTTTGAACTCTCTTAATGCTGGACTGGCTTATGAGCTCCTTTTTAAAAATAAAATATTAAGGCCCTCAGCCACATGCCAGTGAGATTAAGGGAACTGTCAAGGCAGTGATGTGCGCTGGCTTAGAAGTCAAGCCAAAAAGAGCCATCTTTCTTTGTAGGAACTAAGGAGTCTGAGTCCCTGGGACAATAATAAATATTACCTTGTCTTTTGTGATCTGCCAGTTACACATATAAAATAGTTTTTAATAGATTCAGACCCTGGTAGAACTTTTCTTGTCCCTTTCCCTCTTTTTTTTTTTTTTTTTTTTTTTTTTTTTTTTTTTTTCAATGAACTACAGGTAGATAATACATGAATTAACCTCATATTTAGATACATTGAAGACCTGGAAGGTGGGACCTTGAAGGATGTTCTATAGGGACAGATGTCAATCTGAGAGCCAATGTCAACATAACTGGGTTACCTTGGTGAAAACCAACATTCACATGGAGTCATATTGGGACACCGCTGTAGGTTTGTTCTTCTGCAGTAAAGGAGCAGCATAGCTATGAAGACTTCTGGTCTGAGTCAACATTGAGGCTCCTAAGTATGTTATATTCAGCAGTCTTTAAGGAAGTCTTTAAAAATGCAAGCAACATTACTATTTCCTGTAATAAATGGATTATTTGGAAATGTAACTGCATAAGTAAATTGGAGCTAAAACAGTGTTAGGATTATACATTGTAGCTAGTTCTCCCTCCATATTGTTCATCAAAGGATAAAACATAAGGAACTGGCATAGTGACTCAATTAAAGAAAAAGAGTTTATCTATGTGAGGCTGTATTGTTATGACTTGCTCTGTGGATAATGACTTTAATAAGCATAAGCTCTCACTTAAAGTGATTTGCAGAATTGAGGCTGGTGTGCTTATCACTCCATAAAAGTCACCCATGGTCACTTGGGTCTTGCTACTGTTCATAACTATTTTCACATTAGCTCAGCCCTTCTAAGAACAATACTTTTATGTACGCCATGGAACAAAGAATTTATGAACTTTGAACCAGCACAAGAAGAAGGAAATATGCATTTTCACAGCTCAGTTCACCTATACAAAGCAAAGCTTGTATTTTCACAACTCAGTTCATTTACACAAAGCAAAACTTATATTTTCCAGCTATCCTTGTTATCCTGAGTATTGGAAGAAAACATACAACTCCTGTCCCATTGAAGAAATGTCAGATTGAAATCAAGCATGTGCTTAATTTTTCTCCCTGGTAAATAATGTTTCTGTATCTTTTTCCTAATAGAGTTGTGGAATGTCTCAGTATTTACTACACTAAACTACACTGCACTACACCTTACTCTACTCACTATTTACTATATGTGTACACAGGTATACAAGCATATATATATGCACACACAAGACTTGAATATCAGAAGACACAGTAGACACAGTTTTGAAAATAAGGCTGTGCATAAAGGTCAGTCCAACCCTTTACTCACTAGTGTTTTCTCAGTGTACCTTCAGACCCTTTCATCTTAGAGTCTTAGCTCTAAAATGAATATGTAACCAAGCTAGGAACAGTGAGCAGAAGCATGAGCTAAACAAACAGGGGTGGACACAAAAGGGTGCTGCTCAGGTTTGAGGCATTTGTTTGCGTGACTACTTGTAGACCAAGGTGAAAAGTGCAACTGGCTTCTTGGACTGAACAGAGCGTGTAAACAAGCATGAAAAAGAGATTAACTCTCACCACCAAGAAATGTTTGTGCTCTTGAAATCAATGGGTGATTCGTGACAACAAGAAATGGGCAAATATTGAGACAAAAAAGGTCCAACCTGTGGTTTGTATTCAATCAGCTCTTAATATCAGGTAAACTTGTTACAGATACACAAATAACTCATATGCTAGACTGTGATTTCACTAAGGTATGAAGAAGCATTGATGTAGATAGAGTAGATATAAGCAACAGACTGTCCTGTAACTGATCCCTCTTTAATCCTCCTCGATTGATGACAAATTGCCGTGTACAGAAAGCTGTGTGAGAATGTAAGCCCTTCAGATAACCAAAACCCACAAAGGCAGGGAGCTGCAGCCAAAGTGCCATATTCCCACCAACTAAGCAACCTAAACAAACAAATAAATATAAAGCAAAACACTGCAAATTTCAACAACCTTTTTATTTTTCCCTGAAGTATGGCTGCTATCATGTACGGGACAATAAAGTTTCTCTGTCTTTCTTTAAACAGAGGTTGCTGCAGTGTTGATACATATATTGGTTTAAATTAAATACATGAAAGATCTTGTTTACAGAGGATTTTCCCTTTTAAAGTTCTGATGTTGCTACACATGCAAAAACTCCCTAAAATCAAGTCAACACAAGGCTGCAGTAGTAACTTACTGCCTGGAAAGGGGTCCTGTCACTCCTGAAAGTAACAACTATCTATCAAACACAAAGGTTTCTGTTAGAAGTAATGAATTTATTATACAGCAAATTTTAAAAGTTTTACACTCACATAAAACTTGCTTTAAATACACTACTGTGGCCCAAATGCTGCTGCTATGTGTAAGTGATCCCACAAGGTTTTAAATATGCATCTGTCATGCTTCAGGTTCAGTCTGTATTAGCATTCTTTTGAGTGGCTGAAATGGCAAAATGAGTCCCACTAAAACATTGACTCAAAGCTCAGAACTCTTGTTCTTCTAGAAAATTCAATGAGCTCTTCCAGAAATTTACCCCACACCACTGGAAAAATAAGTAGAAGAGGAACAAAGAGATGACAGTGTTTAATGGCTTAAAGACAGCAAATACGGCTGAATTAAATCTGAACTGCTGCTTGACTAACATGGTATATGCAAGAAGTCCCCTGCAGTTTAACAGTGAGGAAAAATACATGGTGTAAACAAAAGAATTCAAGGGCTCTAATGTGGTCAGGACAACAGTGTGGGTTTTAGAACTGGTTCCTGAAATATTGATGTTTTATAAAAATCCCATATCCTCATTGATTTTAAAACAATATTTGTTTCTGCTTTGTGCCAAAAGAAAAAGGTCAAGGTGTTTCTTTCCTTTTTTTAGCTCAAGACTTAGATTTCATTCAACTTAATCAAAACCAGATTTTAGCCTGACCTGTACGTACATAGGGGGAAGTTGGGAGGGTTAGAGCATATTTTCATTGCTTCACATTGACTACTGTTACCGTGGACAGCATGAGCAAGAGCAAGAGGAATTCAACTTTAAAGAAGCTGCTTAGGAACAGGACACAAACAAGCCTTGATTTTGTACCTCACAGCTTCTGGTAGGTCTCACAGGTTACATACACACCAGTAATATCAGGTCCATCCTCTGGCCGTAATACTGAAAGTCTCTGTATATTGTGTCAATCTACTTAAATTCCCTCTTTACATATCACAGGTGACTGAGCCTGGATTGGGAACAAGCTCTTGGCATTATAGTATCATAGAATGGTTTGGGTTGAAAGCCAACCCCCCTTCAATGTACAGGGAAAAGTTCAAAAGATCAGGCTGCTCAGAGCCCTATCCAGCCTGACTTTGAATGTTTTCAGAGATGGGGCATCTACCACTTCTCTAGACAACCTGTTCCAGCATTTCATCACCCTCATAATAAAAATTTCTCCCTTATATCTAGTTTGAATCTACACTCTCAGTTCAAAACCATTACCCCTTGCCTTGTAGCAAAAGACTTTGCTAAAAAGTATTTCCTCATCTTCCAACCTATGATTCTATGATCCCTTTAAGTACTGGAAGGTGCTCAGGTCTCCCCAGAGCCTTCTTTTCTCCAGGCTGAACAATGCCAGTTCTCTCAGTCTGTCCTCACAAGGGAGAGGCTCCAGCCCACAGATTATCTCTGTGGCCTTCTCTGGATCCACTGTAACAGGTCCACAGCTTTCTTGTAATAAATGAGCATGTTAGGGGGCAAAGACCACATGAAGAAGCGTGTAACAATTTACCAGTATTCAAATCCATGTCTTGGCTTTGTTTATTTACTGGTATTTATGTAGCTACAAGTTCCAAGTTGGATTCATTCAGTGTAGCCCTCATACAATATCCTTAACTTGTGCTTTTCCAAGCAGGAAATGCAGTTTGCCAGCCCCTCAGGGGATGCTGTGTACTAGACTGAGCTAATTGGTCAATCTTTCATAGACTGACCTTGTATCAAATGAGGCACAGGGCTCTGGAGAACAGAAGCTGCAGCTCTGGTGAGAATCTCTGGTTGAAACAGTCTGGTTCAGCACAGCGCTCCATGGCACAGGCCTGATCAATTCAAAGTAAGATGAACCAGTCTCTAAGTTTAACTTAGGCATTCAAATTCACTTGGCTGGGTCCTACAACCTGAAAAATATCTGTGCCATGACCACACAACGGGCTGCTGGGAATAACTAATTAGAGAGACATGGGAGAATTGAGAGGTTAATGTGGGGTAAATCACTGCTTCTCTGGACAGGTGGGAACACAAAGGCAAAGAGTTACTCTCTTCTGGTCTGCTCCTGAAGGAGAGACACTGCACTGTCCTACACATGGAGGTAGGGACACAAATATAAATAACCCTCTCCCTAAACAATTTGGGGAACTCAGTATAAATGTTTCTTGGCAATCATTTTCCTCTATTTTTATCCAGCCTTTTGGAATTATTGGGACCAGTAGGTAGGCTATAAATAAAAACATATTTTTTATGTCATCCAAAAGAAATAAACAGCTTCTGGATCCCTGGATAAGTTCCAGACCTGTTTAAGGGGTTTTTTTTATTAATTTTTAAACTGAGGACTTAGAGTCAAGCTGATGCAGTTTGCCATGTAGGCAAACTATCTGAGAATTCAAAACCAGCATTTTTAAAAATTTAATAAAAGAGAATTTTACCCTCCTTGTCTCTCTCTTTTTTTTTTTAAGAATATATTAGTGTATTTTTATTCAGACTTCTGAGATACTGATGCCACTTTTCATTCCAGTTTACTCCCAGAGTAACCATATTAGTTGCTTTGCTACCAGTATATTGAAAACAAGTAGATGCTTCTATTTATTAAAATGAAAATGTACTTGGTTTTATAAAATAATTGCTTTTACATTATTCTAGTTTGCTAAGGGAGGATAACTTTGATCTTGTTGCCTTTCTTTTTTAACATCTTTAACACTGCTTCTACACTGACCTCATAGCAACCTTCCAGTACCTGAAGGGGGCCTACAGGGAAACCAGAGAGGCACTCTTTATCAGAAACTGTGATAGGACAAGGAGTAATGGGTACAAATTGAAAGAGGGGAAATTTAGTTTAGATATTAGGAAGAAATTTTTTACTGTGGGGATGGTAAGACACTGGAACAAGTTGTCAGGGAGATTGTGAATGTTCTGCCCCTGTCCATGTTCAAAGGCAAGCTGAATAAGGCCTTGAGCAACCTGGTCTAGTGGGAGATGTCCCTGCCCATGGCAGGGGGAATTGGGACTAGATGAGTTCAAGGTCCGTTACAATCCCTTAACATTCTATGGTTCTGTGATGACCAAACTATAAACGATATGAATAGGATGGACAGAAGGACAGAAGACCCTTTAGATCTGGTTAGAGGACAGCAAACAGAAGAGACCTTGTTTCTATGAACTACAGACTCAGAAGCTTTTCCAGATCAGTGGAATTTAGTGATTTTTCCTCTGTTATAAACACACTCTTACAGATACTATAATCAGCTTTTATTTCTTACCTTGAAGAGACTTTTCTGTACCACAGCATCCCTGTACCAGGAAATCTTTCAGCCTTGCTAGAACAGAGTCCTACTAAATCACAAGTCCTACTAAAGGTCAAGCAGAAGAGAGCTGAGATGGACCAATGCTAGAGGTGAAGCAGCTATTTTTTCAGGTGATTTGAAGACAGAAGGAGGGACAAAAAATTCACAGCATTTTTGCAGACAGTGGTTTGGGAGTCAAGATGTTCAGCTGAAGGAGATTAGGGGAAGATTAATGCCAGCCTGAAGCTGAGGAGCAAATGAGGAAAAAGAATAAAACTTTGGAAGAAATATCTATGAGGAATTTGACCTCATCTAGTTCACCTGAAACATTTCTGTATGTATATACTTAGAGTGGCTTTTAAATAATGTATAATTATGCAGTTAGGAAAAATACTTTAATAAAAAAGTTTACAATCTAAATCAATAAAATGGAGAGGATAAAAAAATATTGTCTCAATATTTTGAATAAATCAAGAAGCTTTTCCAATCAAGAAGGAAATAATCTGCTGCATTTACTAAGTGATCCTCAGATTTCTGAGTCTTGGATCCATGTAAAATTCTAATACTAATAAGGGTTATGTATTAACACCTCCTTATTTCTATCTGCAAACATAAGTAATTGTATGACCATATGATCATAAAGTACAGCTGCCATGTCAATAGAACACTTTTTCTACAGGGAACAAGGTGAACTGCCATCAGACCTTCATGATGCAGTCATCATCACCTTGTACAAGAAGAAAGGAGATAAATCATATTGTTCAAATTACCATGGTATTACTCTGCTTTCCATTGCTGGTAAAATCCTTGCAAGAATTCTTCTGAACAGATTAATACCCGCTATAGCAGAAGATCTTCTACCCGAAAGCCAATGTGGTTTCAGAGCCAACAGGGGTACCACTGACATGGTATTTGTGCTCAGACAACTGCAAGAGAAGCGTAGGGAACAGAACGAAGGTCTCTATGTAACCTTTGTTGACCTCACCAAAGCTGAGCAGATACAGTGAGCAGAGAAGGTCTGTGGCAGATTTTGGAATGTTTAGGATGTCCCCCCAAATTCCTTAAAATGATCATCTCACTTCATGAGGACCAGCGTGGCCAAGTCAGATATGGCA
>JAWWLV010000121.1:104615918-104642344 GCA_035041135.1 Platyrinchus mystaceus | reverse complement strand
AGCCCACCCTTTAATCCTAAGGTTCATCTGCCGGGCCAAGCAGGCTTGGACAATGGCAGTGAGGTCCTCAGGATGTAAGGAGGTTATAATGATACACAAAATTAGCTGACTTATTTAGCCAGGTGAGACAATTTCAACTAACCAGTTTAATACAGCCAACTTCTGCAGATGTTCTAAAATGGATCTTTAGAGATAAGCAACACAGCAGAAGTTCCTACTGGAATTCTAAAAACATATGAACCTTCTGTTGTATAAACTGAGAAACAAATACAAGCAGGGTGATGATTTTACCTCTGTAAATAATATTGATGAGCTTGATACTAGAATATTGCATACACATCTGGTGTCCATATCTGGGGGAAAAAAAAAAAGTTGAAAAATTGGAAAGGATGCAGAAAGGACCTTAAAAATCATTTCAGGATGGAGAAAATGCCTTGTAGTGGGGCACTGGAAATGCTCAATCTGTTTAGATTATAGCAGATTTAAGGATGTCTTGCTTATGTATGCATGTACATTCATTAGGAAAAATACTGAACACTTAAAGAACTTTTAAACCAATGCAAAAAGGTCTAAAGAAAATCAATTGGTACAGGCTAAAACCAGACAAGTTTAGTTTGGAAATAAGGCACATTTTTCAGCCGTGAGGGAGATTAGTCAGAAAAAGCAGCTACAAGAGAAAGTAGTGAATTCTCTTTCTCTTCGTACTAATATTGGCTGCAATTCAGAAGGATGTGCTTTAGCCAAACAAAAGCTATTCTTTAGTCAGAGATTTTTGCTTGATTTAATATATTAAATTGCCCAATTATTTCTTTGGCACTTAAATGCTTTATGTAGGATACACGTAATTTAACTTTAGTTGTCTACAGGGTAGACATCTGAACCTCAAGGTAGCCTGTCCAGGATTGCTTTAGAGTCATCAGACACTTTGGGGGCTAGATTCATCCCACCCATTTTAGAAACCTGCATTAGGATGAGATTAATCCTGAGAGGTTCTACTTTCTCTCGACTATAAAGGAGATACTATAAAAGGAATAAAAAGAAGCTATAAGGGGAATTTGAATAACTAGCTTTGATGTAGAGATTTCCACTGAAAAAGCATGCATTCAGTCAGATGAATCCTACCTAGCTTTTGTGTCTGAGTGTCAAGAAGGTATCTTGACAGTGATTCCTGAGCAATACATCTAGTTCAATAGGAAAGGCAGTACTTGGATTTCTTCTAGGATTAAGTGGGATAGAATTTAGGATATTTCTTCTGTGCCTAAAGTGTATCCTTTTACAGACATTTGTTTAGGTTTTGTCTTCCATTTGTTTCAGGATGAAACTCATTTTAAAACTTATTCATAACAATTTATGGTTTCCCTACATTCAAAAATAGATTTTCAAAAGGGAATTAAAGATTGGAGTTGAATGTCTTTATTTGCTAAGGGCCCAACTTCTCATTGCCACCCAGTAATCAAACCCAGCAGGAGGACAAAATGATATCCAGTGTGAAACAAGAACTTGCTGCAATTTTGAATTTTGGGATGTTTTCCTGTTTGCTTTGAACTCCACATTAAAACAAGGCAGAACAAACATTCCCAACAGCAGAAGAAAACTTGAGAATGAAATAACTCACAGCTCTTTGTGGACAACAAGCCTCAGTCACTGGGAGCAGGCACATGAACACACACAGAGTTAAAGGACTTGTGAAGATTGAGGGGGTTTGTGTTTGGAAATAAGCAAGATCTCCCACACCAGAGCCCTGGTCAACGTTTTACACAAACAACATGGCTTGAAGTCAAGGGAAGATTTGCCTCAGGAAGGACCAGAGGGTTGGATTCAATATTCTGTTCATTATGGCTATTTTCCTTTTCTTTATGAGCCACCTGGGAATCTATCTCCCTGTTTCAACTGACATGAGCTATTTTGTTTCAACATTTTTTTTTTTTTTACTGTTCAAGCCTGTATGCTTTATTGATGTTGATTATAATTTGGTTGCTCACCAACTTAAATTGAAAGGAAAATCTGCAATCCAAACACATTTCTGTAGTGATTTAGGAACAGCTAACATGTATGATGTTTGGACCAAATTTTCTCAATAAATAGTTATTACTGAAATTTTATTTTTTCTAAGAAACTATTTAACACCAAAGCACATTTCACTCACTTATATTTTCAAGTGTATAGCACTTCTTCAAGATAGAATAATTACTTAAATGAGAACATTATACAAGCAATGAAAATGAATAAAAGAGGCACTTGCAGAGCATCTAAAAAGAGTAGGATTCAGTGTGGACATTATACATTAACCATGGGTAATAATAAATGTTATAAATATACATATGTGTAACTTGGAGCATCTATTTAGCCTTGCTGAAAATAATGGAAATATTAATGCATTAAAAACCATAATAGAAACGTTTTCTCCCTAAAAATCACTTAATTAATGGCACTCCTTGCTACGGGACAATTGGGAAAAAAATATCAACATGTCTTTTTTATTTAATATTCTTAAGATTGCTAAGAATACAATTGTAAAATAAATGAAGATGTGGAAATTTGATGATTAATTATTTCATTAATGAGCTAATACACAGTTTACCATCACTTGAAGTTCAAAATACATTTCTACGGGCTGCCATTCCTACAATTTATAGAGATGAGAAAAAGTATAAAAATATTACTTGAAACTCTAAAGTCATAACTAATGCCTTACTGAACAAACATAATTTTCCACATATATTATTTTCCCCATGAAAGAGGCATGAAGCAGAAAACAGACCAAGCATTAGCCTTACAGTACGTGGCACTCCCAAGTGAATCATGATCAGAGTTAAGAGTACTTTTCTTTTCTGAAACCCAGTTCCAACTTAAAAATACTGCTATGGTAGTGCCCCAGAGAAAACCCAAGCTCTGGAATGCAACTGTCCATATGCTTAAATTTTTAGCACACCTTTGGTCTATGCCAACTACCATTCCTCCAAATATCAGCTGAGTCCAGTCCAAGTCCAGTTCATTGTTCCATATGGCAGGAGCAAATCCAAATGGACACTTTGGATGTGGCTAACTTGTGTTACAGGGAAAGGAGTTAGATGTATGGATGTGATCCATGCTGTGCTATCTGCCCTTGGTTCCAGAAATCAGGCCCTATACCATTCTCTTAACAGCATAGGCTTAGTCTTTGTGCACAAGAAATACTATAACAATATGGAAATCCTGTCCTCTGCCCTTAGGAGGATGTGGGATATCCTAAAATATCTCTGAAAAAGATGAGGGACTACACAAACTTGCCAGTCAAAAGAATGAGGGCACAAACAGACACTGCTTTTGCTGAGCAAGGAGAGGGAGCAGCATGCCAGCAGTAAGAAGCAGAGTGTGCTGCTGGTGGCACAGCTGGTGACATCAAGGGCAGTAGGATGGAAGGCCTGAGTGGGTGGTAGGAAGAGCCAAAGTTTGGAGCAAGAACTTCGTGGCAGTGTCCCTGTGGCCTTTCTGATCTCTTTCTGATCTCTTTCTTGGGAATGTCCCTGGCCCAGAACAGCTCACATCCATAATGTTCCTACATTGGAATGGTCATACTGCATTCAGCAAATAGCCCACCCAGACCCAAAGACAGATACAAAAAGCGAATGCCAAGACAAGAGCATAAGAGCAGGATAAGCAGCTAGTAAAAAACTGCACTAGCTCCAACTGCTCATAACTGAAGGACTTTCAGAGCTGAGTAGGTTTCTCTTCCTTGAATTTGTCGGTGTCTACTCACAAAGTTTGGTATATACAGCATCCTATGCCAAGGAACTCCACTGCTCAAACTGCATCACAAGTGAAAGAGCTTCCTACTTGTTTTTATGTCTCCCTTCTAGCTCCTGCTAAGTAATCATACCCCTCAGCATCACTCTAGGCTGTATCAACTTTTTCCATGTCCCCCCCCTAACAATCATTGCTTTGCCAGACCTGAGAGTCCCCATTTTTTTAGCTTTCAAAAAGAAGTTTTTCCATATGCCTCCCTTTGCCTGAACCTTTTACAGTCCTGCTGTTGTATTTGGATGATTGCAGCACTGTGCATAACTTTTCCAGTTTTTGTGAATTTACACAGTAGAACATCGTGCTCTCTTTTTGAAATTCTCTGTTGCATTCCTAATTTCTAACAATTAGATTATGTTTTTCCGTGCTCACGGTAATGTGAACTGATTGTGCCCACACACTGCAGCCCTTGGAGCAAAGTCTGACTTAGTCCTTGCCTCATGGATTCGGCACAAACTGATTCACTGACCTCTCGTGATCTGCACAAAGTTTGTCTATTGCACTCTTCCCACTCGAAGCTCACAGCTGTGGCTGCCCTGACACATCCCTGTCAGCAGCTAGAGATATTCTCACAGTCCTTTTCTTTCCTCTCATGCCCTTTCTCACCTCAGCCCAGGATGGCCTGAGCTACCCTGCCACAAGGCCTAGATCTCCTCCTGCCCCCAAGTGGCCTAAATTTAGGACTGAAAAATTTGGTATTCTTTAAGAGGAAATACCTTTTCAGCTTGCCTTAGATATGAAGAGTGGCTGCTTTACCACCTTTCATATTTGCTATTTTCTACACATGGGTGTAGATTGGAAGTAGAAGGATGTAGTATGAGGACAAAGAAAGGGTACACAGTCCAATGGGGTGAGTATAAGTTGGAGAGCTGTGCTTTGTTGATACGAAGAGACATTGGGTGCTTGACTGATTCATTGGATCAGCTCTTGGACTACCTAAAAAGTGCACCACAGGTTGTTTGAGAAGACACCTAATTTCACAGCTCCAGAAAGGATCCAGGAGGTGACCCAATATACGACATAGACAGCCTGGGGAACAGAACTGTGGTGTGAAGCAACTAAAAAGTTGATGAAAAGAGGAATAGAATAGTCTGTACTCCAGATCCCCTGACAACAGGAAGAAAAACAGTATGTTTAAATTACAGGAAGGGACAGTTAGGTTAGACAGTGGAAAGAACTTTCTGATGGTGAGAAGAGTTTAGCCCTGGAATGGCTTGCCTGGCAACTGGTGCAGTTTTTCTTGCTGACAGGTTGTAAGAACAGGTTAGACAAACATGCCAGGAATGGTTTTGGTCTACTTGATATTTTCTTGGGTCAAATGGAGAGATAAGATCAGTTCTTCTGTTCTTCCCAGACTCACTTGCCAGAATATTATCTTTTTTCATCCCAGATTGGTAAAGATAAAAATGGAATATTTTTCCATGTTTTCCACTACTGCAAATAGTAGTTTGTCATATACACCTAAAAATTCTGACAGACACAAAACCACATTCTGTGCTTGTAAAAGTCAAAAACCCAACAGTTAAATCAAGGCATCTCTGTCCAGTTTTGCCAGTTTTGCTTTGTGTGCTGAAACTAAGTATGACACATTTCAATTAATAGTTCAATATTTACTCAGTAAATATATTTAGCCCCTTTCTTTGGAAGCCTTTGCTTTTTATCTGTTGATTCTTTCACAAGCTGAAAAATAAAATGAGTGCTGTGGCAGAAAATCTCTTTTCAGAAGTTGCAAATAGAAACCACCTCAGAATACCTCTGGTCAGAGTTCATATTCCTTGGGCTTTGATTACAAAATTATAGATATCTGCTTAAAGTATTAAGGCCAAATACAGGCCCAAGAGGGATTATATTCCCAGTTTTGAGATTAATGCATTGTACAGCCCCTAGTCATGAAATTTAAAAACATTCTAAATAGTGGTCACTGGCCATTTTATGTGGCAGCCTAAATAGTTAAAAAGGTCTGATTCAATCCCATATCCATTGAGTACATTTTTATAATGTTTTGCTGCCTAGAAATGGTCTCTGCACAAAAATGTAGTACTGAAATGAGAATTTATCCTATATCAGCTAGGCATCTGCGATCTGTTTTATGATTCTACAAGGATGTATAAAAGTAATAAGCTATAGCTATCCAGTAGGGGTTTTCCCCATTCAGAGATTATTGCTGAACCTTATTCCTTTGGCTTCTGTCCAAAAAATCCCTGCTCAATGGTTTCCTCAATTCTTTGTTGACTGCTTATAACCCGTGTGGAAATCCTTAGACTGTAGGTTGGAAATCACCAGTGTTGCAGAGCCTGGATTCACAGGCTTCATTTCGGGCTTTGAGAGAAGTCGTGTTCAAGATGGGTTAAGCATCTGTCTGTCCCTATATTTACCTACTGTACCATGCAGGTAGAGTCATTCCCAGGATGGTTTCTCCGATATCACCTTCTCTGTAAATACCCAGGTCTTTGCAGTCAACATGTTTAAGCCATGAGCATGCTCTACACACCAGGAGCTGCTTAGAGATCATGCTCAGGCTACAGCCAAAGTCTTCACACTTTATTTTCAAACTTTGCTAGGAAACTCTATCTCACTGGTCAAGCATAATCCCCTAGGTAGGTACAAAGTATCTCTAATATCAGCTACCCAAAGGTGAAGGGAAAGCTGGGCTTTGAATATGTGAAACGATTATGGGATATACACCTGCCAGAACAAGACACTGATCTATCATGATACAAATCCCCTTCTCAAATCCAGAATGTGTAGATTTATTCCTAAATTCTAATCTGTCAGCTGGATGTTCATTCTGCAGTTTTGCTTTTCCAAACAGGGAAGGAAAATCATATGTTGAACATCTGTCTGAGCTTAACAAACAGGATCAGGAGAAAGCTAATTGGGAAGGTAGATAGCTATGGGGCAGTTATGTTCCTTAAAGGCTATTGCTAGGAGTCAGCCTAAGTCAGCTGCTTCTGCACTAAAAATTGATCTCTTTCCATTCGTGGAAGCTCCCTTCTATCAGGTGCCTCTGCCATGTGTCCTTTTGCAGTACTGCAAATCATCTCAGGAAATGTTTTTTCTTGCTCAAATAAATGTGAAAATAAAAACTTTTAGTTTTATAAACACAATGAATACAGTAAAAATGTTTCTTATGATCTATGGAACACTACTATGAGGAACTGAATTATTCTTGTTGATAAAAGTTGATTTGCTGGGCAACTTTGCTGAGACTACAGAAAACACTAAGTAACTCTCCGCTGACATCCTCTGTCGGTCTTAATGTAATGGCAAACAGGTTGTTAATAGTTCAGATGTGTAAAGCACTCTAGGTTTTGAAAGAATGGCTGGATATTGAAGGTATTAAATACATTATTTTTTTAAAAAAATTACAAAATCCTCATGTGGAAATTTTATTAAAAATATGCACATTCAAGATGTAGTACTAGGATGGTGGGGGTGTCTTTTCTTTTGAAGCAGCAGTAGCATTTATGAACTTCAAAATTCTCATTTTTTTTTTCTTCACACAAAGTTTTTTCCAAAGGCAGGAAAATAGTGTTTTTTAATCCAGAGAGGATGTGATGTGACATTGCCGATGTCTTGACTTTGTTTTTCTTTCCTTCCTCTTTAGGCTCTTTAGAGCTAGATACACAGAAGATAACAGTCCTATGGTTTATCTATAGTCCAGAGACTCGAAAACAATGAGACAAGGTGAGTGAAACTTCCTGCTGATGACAATGTACCATAAAGTGAAAGAAACAAAAAAAGAAGAGAAGGTGACACAAAGAAATTATAGTCATATTTGAATCATCTGTGTGATTGCCTTCCATATATAAAAAAAATTATAAAGATTTGTGTGACTAAAAAAGCAAAGGATATCCTGAAGAATACTGAGGAATTTCCACTTATTGTAGTTCACATGGATACCAGCTCCACACAAGTGAAGCAAGATGTGCAGGGTAGAAGGATACCTAGGAAAAGAAAGCAAACGAGACTAAACACTGTCATGTTGTACAACTCAGTGGTGCCAAAGAAAAGGCAATGAAAAAGTTAGACATCAGGTGTGAGTGGGCTATAGTGAAAAGGAGCTGCAGACAGGGGCTCCTGGAGCAACAAAGTGCACTTGCATCCAACTCCGACTTCAAAACTCACAACAATTTTTGGGAGGTCTTTGAGAGAGAAACATTAGGAAGATACTGAAGAGCAACATTGTTCCTATACAAAGCAATGGAATGGCGTAACATCAAGAGGTACAGAGTAAGGTTTAAAGTAATGCATGTCTAGTTAACAATGGACAAATGAAATAGCTGGCTACAAAATGGTGCTATACATCTTCAGAAAACATAAAAATGCAGGCAGACACTTTGCCAGATCAGTAAGAAAGATAAAATCTTATGGTGAGACCCTTTGCTATGCTGTGGGATAGTGTAAGTAACCAGAGCAAAGAACAAATTGTGCTGGACACCTGAAGGAGATCACTGGGACTGGAAGGAAAAAGGAACCACTACATTTTGTACAGCTACTGAGGACACTCCAGAAGTTAGTGCTGTGGGTTCAGCAACTCTACAGGAGGCTGTTCTGCCAGTGCAATATATTTTTGCCGTATACCTCACTGAAACACCAAGAAGAAAGGATATGTTAGGTGACAAACTGAGCTGACACATTAAAACAGCAATGGCTTATGTAGGGGGAAAAGCCTTGGTCCAGAAGGAAGATCAGTCAGAAGAAGAGCTACACTGGATGAGTTCTATTCTAATTTGAACAGCAAAATCTATCAACTTTAAAAATCATTTTTTTTAGTTATAGCACTCTTGATTACCATCAGTGGATAGTCCTGTGAAAAGATGTTACTCAACATCTTCAGGCTGGTGCCATAAGCCAGTACACTATATTACAATCCCTGTTTTTTCACCTAGCTAAAAAGTATCCTCAATCATTATTTGCCTGATATTTTCAGCTCCAGTCACCCAACCACACAGCTGGAAATGACCACCTTAAAATTCAAGTTTCTATTCACACTCTTTGTATTACAGTAGATGGTATTAGAAAATTGGCCATGTGAAACACTTGAGAAGTACTTGCACATGGCTGCTGGAGTTAGGAACAGAATGACTGGCTAAGCAGGGCAGGAAAGCAGTCCTGCTAACAGACAAAGAGGATTGATAAAAGACTGGATTTACCTTTAGTCTATGTTAACAATCTATTTTTATTCCCCTTTTCCTGTGCATCGGCTGTTTCACCACACACCTTTCACTGAGCAGCAGAGTAAATAAAAACCGGTCATACAGGTTGGCATCGATAAAATCAAGTTCACAAGCAGATATTTCAAACCCTTTATTAGCGAGGCCATAAACTACATATGCTGTTTGATTAGGATACGATGAAAAGAATTTATTAGCAGATGTGTATTCAGCTACACTGTTTTACTGGCAGCTTTATGAGTTTCTCTCCTAGGCTGACAGGTGCGGCTTGCCAGCTGCCTTGTACAGTAAACAGGGGATAGAGCATGCCATGTGCAATGATTTAATCAGTTACCATCAATTGCTGGAAAATAAACAAGGTTTTGTGTGTTTCTTTCAGTCCCATGTATATTAATTGAAACCAAATATTACAAATGACACTGAAAGAGAGTATCGCTGATCAGAGGAGACTTAAATTTAATAGGACACAGCCATGTAATACATAAATATAATAAAACACAGTCATGTAATACATAAATATTTGGTTAAAAGATAGCAGAATTTTGTTAAACTTGGCAATGGGAAGTCTTTTGAAGTCTCATTTGTCAGTTTCCATTCGTGGGACAGTCAAATCTAGTCATTTGGGTCACAGCTGGCAAAAGAAAGATGATCCTCTTGGTTTATTGTTCTGATACAAAATTGTCATTACAAATTGAAAACACAGAGCAAATAAAAGAGGGCAAATGGGGAACTTGTGTGGTTACATATTTTTAACTGTTGCGTCTGGCTGTACTTTGCTTAATAGGAGTTGCAGAATTCAAGATGTCTATATCCTGGGTCTCATTACTATTGTTTAAAATTTTCTATACCACTAGTTTACAATTAAAATGTTCTTTCTCGACTCAGTTCTCATATCCCATGTTTTCAGTGCTCTAAATATATGTAACCTGAACTAATATTTTTATTAAGTATCTGACAGCTGCCTTGAAACAGTTTTATTTCAAATATTTGCATGTCAAAATAAAGGTACAGAAGACTTTTTTCTGCAGCCAAATGAGAAAGTTCATACAATGTAAAGAAAAAGCAAAATTGTTAAACTGATGCAAAAATATTTTACAGAAGAAGTTTCAACTTTATTTCCTGAATGTTTATGACAAAAAATGTCATGATTACTCTGCAAGCAAGGACAGGTTGAGAAGAGCTGTGAAGTGGATAGAAAACTTGTCAAACTGATTGCATAAATAATTATAGCAGTGATCTGTTAAAAATTATGAAAATTGAAGCCATGGTAGTATTTTGAAAAAAAAAAAATGGGCTTCTCTTTGAAGTGTCAATACATTCAAATTCTTTCTCTCAGCTTGAGCACATATTAAGATTTGAGTAGACCTTCTGTGCTGGTTTAGAGTCAAGTTCTTGCACAGAATCAGAGGTGCTAGAGAAGGAACTGCACCAGCAGCAGAAGACTATTCTCTTTCTGGCTTTCTGATTATAATAATTTCTCTAAAGGTGATTATTTTTGTTCTTTGGCTGTTAATGTTTTTTGAAATGACAGGTTGCCTTGCAGCTCTTGGAGGACAACTTCTTTCTGAACTGTTACAGATCACCAACGCATCTCTTCTGAGATGAGGCGCATCTCTTCTGAGACATGTTTGCTACTTCACTGAGAAACCAACTTGTGACTTCAGATATCTGTTCTTGTTTCTATTAGGGCCAGTGGTGCATAAAGACATTACATTTGAGAGAAAGAAAAGTAATATTCATCAATTCTACCAGTTAGCTATAAGAAACAAAATGTTGTTGATAATCAAAGAGGAACCGAGGAAGGGTTTTGAACGTATGCACCAGAACTTTGTTTTGCATTCAGGAAAGAAGGGGAAGCAGATGAAAAACTTCAAAGAGAATGTGAAAATGATGCAGTTGTGAAGGGATATGTCTGTGGATTGCAAGCAATGTCGGGAGGTTAGCAGCAAACAGAAGAGCTAGGAATGATGGAGACTGCTGAGAATACAAGCAGCCTGCAAGTGGTAAGTTTTAAACTAAAAGGAAAATATATTTGAAACAGTGTTACACTGTCCAGGATAAAGACTGAAACCTGCCTATGTTTAGAAAGGTCCAGCACTTTTGTAGTGGGGAGTCTGACACAGTTTTGCAGGACAGGACTCGCTGATCCAGGACATCTCTTTCAGCTGTATGTATTGCTGTGACTAGAGTGAGATGCTAAAAGGATAGTTTGGACAACGCCAGTTTTTATGATTTGAGTTTCTAGTAACAGACACAGGATCCAAAAATGTCATAGGAACTGAAGGACACATTAGACAGAAATATGGCATTTTATAATGGATTATGATGTACTTATTTGCTTCCATTCACTCCTTTTTTCTTCATGCTCCTTGGTGTATTTTCATGATGAAGCACAGAGTGAAGCTCAGTCCTTTCAGGATTTTACAATTAAAAGTGTAACACCAAGAGCGTGTGCTGAGCAACTGATTATAAAACAGCATTTAATACGCACCCACCTTTGTAATCAGCTTTTGGGATGCTTTTGGGATGCCACTACGCAGTAACTCAGTCTAGACTTTTCTATGCAAACATCCTCATCACATTGTTATTCTTTACATTTCCAGTGTAAGGTTTGCCTTGGGCCATGTATGCATGGAAATACTCTTGGTACTCTTTCCACTGAGAGGCTTTCTATCTTCTCCCAATCAGCAAGATAGCCTCTTCATGAGCTCAGGATCTAGTCCATGTAAGAATGGGTTTCCCCTCAGAGCCTGCATCTATATTAGTAAAAAAAATATTGTTGAAGCTAACTTAGCTTGATATAGTTATCTCTCTTCACCTCCAAAATAAGATGGCCACATTCAGACTCAACATTGAGAATAACTTTATCCCATACATTATCCCCAAACCACACCTGGGAATCATCAGGGAGAGTGCTAGTTATCTTGAGTCAAAATCAGGCAAGGCACCATTTAACATTACAGATAATGGAGTTTTAGTGCCTGTGCCTGTGCCCTGTTTAACTTGCTGGTAAAAATGAAACCTTAGGATGCAGCTAATAAGTCTGCAGTCTGGATCCACAACCACAACAGACTTCAGGATGTTATAAACCCATCATAGGATACATTTATATTGCATGTCAAGCTCAGGTCAGCATTCTGGATCTGAACTCACCATCAGTGCAAACATTTACAGCCCTGAAACAAGGTTGCAATTCCCTCCACGGCAGGTTTTTAAGTCCTCAGCGCTCCTAAGGTGCAAGGTGAGCCCACATATGATGTTCTGGTCTGTTTTGCATGCTGAAATGAGCAAGGATGGTTTGAGAAAGTACCTCTAACCATCTCCTCACATCTGGGCACCAGTCAATATTTGTAGAAATGGCCTCTCAGGGCACTAAAGAGCATGAGGGTGGCCTGCAGGGATGTGCTCAGCTGGAGCAGACTGATAACTAGTCTCATACAGTAGCAACTAGGAGGTACGTTTAAGCATATGTTTTAAGTATTGCAGAGCAAGAATATAATCTTCTGTAATGTTTTTTGACTTTATTCCATTTGTCTCTGACATATCATCTGTGTCATCTGCTGTACTGATTGCCACTCGATTTCCCAAGCAGTCTTCCCCTCTACCCAAAAGGAATCTCTGCCATCCATGCCCTAGCCCTAATTATCTCAGGCACTGCATGACTGCTGTATCAGAGGTATCCTGTTCTAGTTTTGTTACCAAAGTTTATCTCCCCTAACCCGGCTCTAAACTTCTTGAATAGGCAGGCAAAGGCTGCCTCTCTAGAAGCAGATGGCTGTTGTACACACCCAAGTAAAACCTTAACCTCTCCTCCAGTGGCTTTGAGAGCACACATATTCTTCAGTTTCTATAAGGGCAGATACTGAGAAGTCACAAAACCTATGCAAGTGAATGTCAAACTACTCTGCCCAAAGTGCACATTATCATACAGTTGTAATAGCTGATTGGTTTGAGATAAGAACTGAACCTACACAGCCATGGTAGATATTTCTGGTTCTCTAGCACCTGCTTACAAAGGACAACTCATTTCTCCTCTGTGCATCCTTGCCTACTGCTGACTTGCTGCTTTTACAGACCACTGAGAACACAAATGCAGCAAGAATTATACCATTCTAGGTCCTTTAGGGCCCTAATGGTTTTCGAAATAGAAGTAGTTTCATTTTTATTCCCCAAACACACAGAAGCAGTGGACAACATTTCATCTTAAGCACAGAGCCCCACCAAAACATATTCTTAATGTTATTTATATGGCATTTTATATGGAGAGAAGTTATCCTCCGGAACCCTGCCAAGGGTATTGTACAAGTAGGCGAGGACCTAGAAATAACTGCTAATGTAAGAAATGGCAATGCACTTCCATCTGCAGGGTCTTTGTTTAAATTCCTTGCTACACATTATATACATCTCTGAATGTATTTTCTTGGAAATATAAATTTAACCACCTTGAATCTGGGCTTGCAGTCTAACTTTAGGATTTTTGCAGTACACCCTAGCTACAAATAAAAGCTTTTTGAAAAGAAGTGATGGGATTCACTGCTGGAACTGACACTAAATTTTCAACATCCAGAATTAAAATTTCCCAGTTTTGCGAAGTTGGCAGATTTTACAGTGAAATCATAAAGTCTTTTTCAGTCTTGACATCTGCAAAATAAATTTGGGGGAGCAAAAATGAACATAACTTGAGAAAATGTTTTCTGAAAATATCTTAAAAAAAATGTTGCCACTTGTGCAAATAGCACTCATTTTTAAGCACATTCTTTTTGTTACAGGCCAATGCTTCTGCCCTGTCTTCGTTAATTTCCTCTAGATATAGAAACTCTTTACACTCGGGGTTTTGGTGTAGGTCAACAGAATATACACACATATGCATTCCCAGACCCACTTGTAAGAGCGCATGAAACACATTGAATGACGTGTGACAACAAAACACCCTGCTCACTGCATACTAAGTCTCTCAAACACTTCTACATGTCATTAAATTCATACCGGTCACAGAAGAATTTTGTGACCATGAAAACTTGGTGGGAGCTCAGTTGAGTAGTAACAGCTGGAGAGTGATGAGATTCAGTGTAACTACACATGTAAGAGACGTCCTTGGCGCACGTCACTGTTTGAAGGGCTGGGGTATGAGTTTTGACTCAAACATACTCACATTGCTGTTAAATGTTGAACGCCTGCTTGGCAGAATAGCAGAGTGTGTGTCATGTCCAAAACATTTCTCTTGGAAAGAAAGAGTTTGGCACTACAGTGAAGGGCAACGAGGGAATTGCTGATAAGGCAGAGGTGTTTTTCTCCTCCAAACAAAGATGCTAGAGTTAATTTCTTGTGGTTTTGTCTGCACAAGACCTATTATATGGGCTGTAATTTCACGAGATGGAGGCTGTGAACTCCCAGGTCACTTGTAAACCGATCACTCCCCAGCCTCTCCTCCTTGTGCTTTTAAGTGTTTTGAGCCTGGTAAATTGAAACCTGAAGAAACACAGAGCTCTGATCTTTGGGACCTCTAGAGCAAACCTGGACTTTTGCTGATTTGCTCTAGGAAGTAACTGCTTACTTACCCCATAATTAACACCACAAAGCTGATCTTTGGAAGATAAAGTATGGGAGGTCAGAGACAGGATCAGGGAGAAAGGTTTCATTAGAACTGCAGCATTTGGGGCCTGATTTTCTTCTCATTTGCATCAGATTGATCCAGGAACTGTTTCACTAAAGTCAAAGGTGCTAACAACTATAAAATCTGTCTGGATTAGAAACAGGTCATTACTATCACATCTAACGGATTTTAATCCATAAACTGAGTAAAAACAGCAACAGAAATTGCTTGTTAGCTACGCCACTAACCGCACTTTCACTCTTATCTCACAGCAGAGGCTGCATTAGCACTTCCTTATAAGTTCCAATTTACAGCAAGGTTTCAGACACATAAGTCTTCCACTTGATTGGCTTGCATTAGCCAAGCAACTAAGCAGAGTGGTATTCATAACATTGAATAACACCGTTAAACAAGCTTTGCATAAAATAATTTATCAGTTTTTATTTGCATATTTTGCTGTTGAGAATTTAAAGCACTCTCTTGTATTCAAAAGGAGATGAAGAAAAAGAAAGGAAAAAAATAAAAGAAAAAAATAATTTAAAAAAAGTCCAAACTCTCAACTGGTGGAAATCAGAACAGTCTAACATGTCCCTCATTTCTGCTTTGGCAGGTTGATTTCAGGTTCATACCCAGTTTATATTAATGAGAAATCAATACAAAATAAGTAAAAGAATCAGTTTCACTGCTAAACTGAGATTTTCATGAACAACAACAAGACCTAAATAGGTATATAGCATATATTTAGGCATTTCTTTCCAGCATCTAGTTTTAGACTCAGATTCCTGCATTCCACACAAATGTGGCTGTACCATAATTTTTTTGTTGACAACCATTTATATCAGAAATAAAGAATCATTATTTTGAGGTTACAACAAGACTTATTTATACTACAGGACTGGGTCCCACCACATTTTAAATTTACTGGATGAATAGTTTTTGTGTGTCCCTCATTTTGCGTCTTTGTCACACACTGCATCCCACATTCAGTCTTTGGCATGCGAAAGTTATGCTTCCCGAAGACATTTTCCTCATAAAACTGGCTGTTTACTTTTTGTACAGCAATACCACAAAGCTAATGTTCTTTCTTTTTAAGAGGGTCAGGGTCCTTGGGTCTATTTTAAAATGAAAAATGAAATAGTGCAGATCAACTAAACTTCAGAACATAAATCAAACCTCAAATAATGGAATGGGCAGACTCTGATTTCTTATTCAGAATATGTGAATACTGAAGATGGATAAACAGTCTGTTAATTTGCCCTCATTTTAATCTTTATCTCAAATGTGATTCTAATACACAGGAACAGAACAGACATAAGTTTGTGGACTAATTTTGCTGCCAAAAATAAGTTCTGGCTTGCAAGCACGAAGGCATCATATTGCCAGTTATGGACACAATAGTCCCTTTTTATGACTATACCTATGCTAATAAATTATCTAGTGCCAAGGAATATTCTGGGCACTGCAACTCGTTCACTTACATGGTTAAACTGTAAGAATGGCCCCTGACAAGGTTTTGTGAAAATCACCTAGCATTTCCCAAACAATTTCCTGGCACAGTGCAGAAGTTAATGTGGGAGAATGACCACTCAGAACAGACAGCTTGAATAAGTCCACATTTTGGAAACAAAGAAAACTAATAATATGTAAATGTCAAGACAATGCCAGCTGGCCCTACGGCCAGAGAACAAGCATTGGCACTGTTCGCTCTGTAGTATAAACCCAGTCTGTACGACAAACACACCTCAGCACAGGACTACTGTGTTTCTGAGTGCCTCATCCCAGAGGCCCCAGAAAAAAAGGAAATCCATGAAAGAAAGAGAGTAGCAGAAATGTCCAGAAAGGTTTTTCCCCTTAAAGCTCCACTCTAAAAACATATAAACTTGTGGGTTTTTAAAAGCACGTTAAAACTCCAGTATATTTTGTAGCCGACTGGGGGATAATAGTAACACTGGGAATATCAAGATCTTGTACCTATATTCCTGACTGCAAATAGTAGTTGATCTGTAGTCATCATGTGGCTTCTACACAAATATATTTCAGTGCTGAATAATTGTTTGAGGTACCTCAGCCCAACTCAAGATACCTCCAAGAAATTCCAAACCATGTGCAGACCCTCTCTCTGGGGCACACACTGGCTGAGCAGTGGAGTGGAGTGCAGAAATCACTGTGAGGCGCACCCACACTACATAGGCAACCAGCAAAATCATGAAGGCATTTGTCAGACCATTTGTCAGCAAACCTCGCTTTCAGTTCAGGGACTACTGATGCCTCTGCTTTCTTATATCTTCCCTGCTCTGTGCTAATTCTTCTCTACCATGTAGAATCATAGAAATTCTTATGCTGGAAAAGACATCTAAGATCACTGAGTCCCATCATTAACCAAACACCACTAAAACCCATCCCCAAGGGTCACACCTACAAGCCTTTTGAAAACCTCCAGGAATGGTGATTCCACCACTTCCCTGGGTAGCCTATTCCAATGCCTAACCACACTTTCAGTGAAGAAATTTTTTCCTAATATCCAATCTAAGCCCCCCTGACACAACTCGAGACCATTTCCTTTCATCCTGTTGCTTGTTAATACGTTAATATGTTAATATGCCCATCCTGGGCTCCTCTGTCTTTCTCACCAGCAAAACCAGGGGCAGCAGATATTCCTAGAGCATCACTAAGACTGTAATGACTAATCAAAAGCGATCCTTCCTCTAGCCATTTCCCAAACATCTGTTCTCCACATTTCCTCTTAGGTAAGTATGTCTTTTAGGGCTGGTTCAAGCTCCCTAAAAGAAACTGTACCTGTCGACCGATGAGGAGGACACTCGTCTGGAACATTTTTCCACTGAAGAGGCAAGCTTTGGTTTTGCCAAAGGAAACAGGAATGTTTTAACTAATCCACAAACTTATTGAAATGCACCATTTGTAGCAAATGTAGCTCTGGAGCATCTCGGATAGGAATAAGAAATAAAATGTTTAAGTTCTGCATTTTCTATATAAAAGGTAAGATGCATCTTATGCAAGGGGAACAAGTTTAGTATCTGAATAGCACTTTTTCTTCCTCAGGTAACCCTTTCTCTAGGCTGCTCAACATGTAATCTGCTAAACCAAAGTTGACGGCAAATGGCCACACTTACCTCCCAGAAACTGCTGGTCTCAAAACCAACTACACCTTCAGCAGGGTGGTTGCTCCAGTACAGCTCCTAACACAGAACAAGCAAGGAAGGCCCCTACTCTGCCATAAAGTCAACCACAGTCAGCCCGTTGTCCTTCATCATGGGCTTCTGAGCACTTTATTAAGAGAAGGGCATGGAGCCATAATGAATAAGAAAGGAATGTAAGGGAATTCAAACTGAGAACCTCAAAAAGAAAATTTAACAGCAAGGGCTGTAGAGTGTTCTTTAATTCATGGGATTTTGTTGTGGTTTTTTGTTGCTGTTTTGTTTGGAGATTTGCTTGTTTGTTTGTTTTTGTAAAGGCAGAATAAATAAATAGGAAAAAAATATTGGGGAATGGTTCTATTTTGAAAATAAAGAACAACAGAGAATCTGTCAGATCCTTGGAATCTTTGTGGCCCCTCATTTCATGAACAAAATGGAAGCAATATACTGTTGAGGACAGCTAAAGAAGGGGACTCAGTGAGAATGTCACTTGATTCAAACCTTCCCATTAACAAAACTCTCCATTGTCAAGAACCTGTCAAGGGAGTTCTTGTATTCAAATGGACGGCAAGTTAAACATATCACTAACCTCAGGGAACCTAGGAGTACCAAAACAAGGGATATTTTTAGCCTATTTGGCTACTTGGGGGTGGTAAGTGTCTGCTTTCATTAAAATCTCTTTCTCCCAAAGGTCAAAATTGTAAAGCTTTTGACTGATGCAGCTGAGATAACCTGGGCAATGGTATTCCACTGCTTTAGGTGACAGTGGTCTCACCATGACAGTACTAGGGAGCTAATTTAGCTTTAAGGGAAATTAGGAATCCTTTCAAGTTGGATTAGGATATCTTCACAATCCAAATCATGTCACAGGTAGATCTTGAGCCTCGAGAGGAGACTGTCTACAGTGGGTGTAGAAATCCACTGGCCTTGCCTGGAAGCTCTGTTTTTGTCTTCAATTAATGAACTTGCTTTTTGCTTCATGAGTTTCAGGGCTGTGGAAAAACCCAGGCCAGCATTTCTCACTGAGTAAAAGCTCATGCTAGTAAATCAGAAGAAAAAAATAGAAAATTTAAAAAAAAAAAAATTACACAGTTCCAACCAGCAGTTCAAAAACACATCCACCATGGGCAGGAAGCCAACAGCAATGTTAGAAAATACAGAACAGAATACGTACTAAACCAGCACTGTCACTGTGGAAATGCACATCAGAACATGGAGAAAATCCTCATCTGTGTTACAAAAAATAAGATCTGATGTGCACATGCACACTGATGTACGGAAAGAGAAATTTAATTCCTTCCTAGAGTAAAGAACTTTACTCTTCTACTTCCAATATAATGTTTTGTTTCATTGCTTGTTTAGGAATAGTAAGATAAAAGTATACTCTGGGCTCAATTCCTTCCTACCTCTGTCTCTCTGATGACTTCACTGAGTTCATGATGAAGAACCTTTCACAAGTCAATGTGCTGTTTTAAGCTCCTTTGAATTTTGGGGCACTAAACAACTACAGGACTATTTATAGACCATAGGACCACTTGTTGCTTCTGGTCCAACCATTCTCAAAACTCAGAGGAGAATTGAAGGAGTCTGGACTATGAGGAGAAGACAGTAAGCAGAAAGTCTATTCAGATTAGTCATATAGGAAGATATTTGAGAAAGGATGGGGCATTTTACAGGGGTTGAGAGGACATGTGTGGAAAGAACATGTGTGCTTGTCCTTCTCGACTAACCCGAACAATGTCTGTCAGAGCTGAGTGCGCACAAACCACAGCAGCCAGAGCTGGCACATTCTCAGGATTGCCCAGAACATGAACCTGAAAAGTTTCAAATTCATTTCGGAGTCTCAAAACCACCATGTGCAAGGAGGCTCAAAAATGCCACAGCTAGAGTGCACTTACATAAGACTATTAAATTAATTAGTCTTGCAGCACAGTACGAAACGTAATTCAATCCTGGTGATAGATTAGGAGATTAATCACAATTTACAGCCTTGTAAAGGCAGATACACACACACACACACACAAAAAGTATGTAAAAGGAAAGTAAGGAAAAGAAAAATATTCCAGCACTCAGAGCCTTTAGCTTCCACTAATAATTAAATGTATTAATGACATTTTTGAAAGAGAAATTATTTCTCCCTTTTTCTCAGTTTTTCAGTTGAACATAAAACTGTGTTTTGACTGCTTTCAGTTTAAAAAAAAAAGGGGGAAGAAAAAACATAAGCAGACAATCGGGGCTTTTCTTTTTGAAAAGAAACGTTGATACCTAGAAAAATTTTTTGGTTTCCTGACTTGTTCTTTAACAATTAAAAAATATTAATGAAATTGAATTTTCCTTGCAAAAATCTTGAACTAAAAAATTCAACAACCTCTACTGTTAATCCTGGCCTAATATGGTCTTCTAAATTACACATCAACATTCTTATACTGGTTTATTTTTTAAAAATCAGAAAAAATAGATTGAATTTCAAGAAAGTGAAAGACCGTTATAGTCTTGAGAACTCACAAAAACCTTCATAGGTCATTTGAGAAGTGAAAAGTACCATTTTGGGCCCTAAGCCTTTCACACACCATCAACAGTCAACACAAAGTCATTTCAATGACAAAACGCAAATACTGTATAATCTGTACGTGTTATTTGAAAACCATGTTCATGACTTTAAAAAGTGGCTTTATGTATTATTACATATGCAGAAAAGGTATGGGATCAGCACATTCCTTGAAGTGCTTTTCATTTTTAGAAGGTATCTATGATTTTCATTTTTTTGGCTGTTTCGCAATGGTGTGCTATTTCTCCATTTTGGTTGAAAATCACTTCCATCAAAAATAAGAGCAGCGGATTTGAATTCCCACAGTTGTTTACTCCAGTGACAGAAATCCCCTGAACACAATTATCTTGGATGAAGATTTTCATGTCCTTCACTCAGAGCCTTCCTAAACACAATGTGTTTTGCCCTCAGTTGACTGAGAGGGCCTGAGTTTCAGAGAATAGGGCTTCAGTGTTTCCTGAAAGTGTGACAGCTTCAAAGTATGTCCAATGAGACCCCAGAACCACCAGTCATTTTGGAAAAATGTTGTTGCTGTTTCTCTGATCCATTGTCTTTTTCAGAGTGGCACAACTGTGTTTGCTGTGCACAATTCCCAACAAACTGATTGATGTGGAAGGCAAGCCAGGAAAATCTCTGCTCCACCCCATTTTGTGTGTTTCACGGTCAAAAATGTTCAATAACTAGCCAGATGGGGAATATATTTTTTCCTTTCTGTTCCTGTGCATACTCCTTCTGCAAATTGCATTATTACTGGGTCACTCACATGTTTTTGACTTCATTCTGTGGCTTGTAACCCTTTGCGTCATCACCCACCTACCACATTACTCTAGAAATGCCACCAGTGAGCTCCTGCCATGAAATGTTCCTGTAAATGGGAACAAAGGGAGCATATGGATCCTTTGATTAATCCTTGCTATACACACAAACACACACACACCCACAGGCACACCTTGTTTTACCATCCGAAGGAAACCTGAAAGTGGTCAGAATGTTTGTGTGCAGCCCTGTGCTGTAATGACATTTCTATTATGTTCTGCTCTAGTTGTGGTATTGTATAACCATCACTGCTCAAGCTTATGTCTTCATTCCTTCTTAGGTTACATGACCAATACTGAGATTAAGAACAGGTTTTAAAATATGTCCACATACTGGTAATTTATCACACACTCTACACAAATAAATAATACACACATATATATATCAACTTAATTGCTGCACATGTAAGTACCTGATTTCACATAATGAGTACTTCAAGGAAGCCTATACCCGAATAGATATTAATTACTCTGTCTGAACTAGAGGCCCCACTTTTCTCCTAAACATGCTACATTCAGTGGACTTTGGATTTATGCTGCTGCTCGTCACTGTGCTACCTAAAACCTTTCTTTGCTTAATCAAAAACAAGAATGAAATCCCTAAAGGAGAGATTTTTTTTTTTTTTGGGGGGGGGATGGGGGTGGGAAATGGGTTAGGTAGGATAGTTTTGGAGCAAGACTTTTGGAGCAAGAAAATTACCTTTGCAGATTTTATTTATATTTTTTAATTTATATTGGTTTATTTATACTATTTTGGTATCAAGGGATAAAAGCATTGTAATTATTATTTTTGGAGAAAAAAAATCCTGTTGCCTGATTATACTTCTAAGTAACTTGCATGACTCTTAGATTACACAAGTGCAGCTAAGAGATGATTATTTTTTTTCTGATAGTGGGTTTGTGCCATCACCCAGAGCTGGGTTTCTTTCCAGGAACTGACCCTTCTCCCCGGCTTGGCATATGCAGCACCAGTAACGATACAGGTACCAACGTTTCCTCTCAGGAGGAAATTCCAGCTTATACAGGGCCACCCTCAATTTCAGGGGAATTTTGTATGATTTAGGACCACTACAAATTTCTGGTCATGATCACAGTATGTCTGAAGAGGATGCAGCCTTGCAGGCTGGAGGTGCATTAGATATAACAGCCATGCTTGTGTTTTACCCTGTTAAAGACAAAATTATTCTAAGTCCCACATAATTGCTAAACTTTTACACTTCAGCAAATTTCCATGAAAGATATACAAGTCCCCAGAGATGTTCTGGCACAGGAGTGTTAAGTGCAGCATCCTTATATTTTAAGTAGGTGATTCTTTGCTACATAAATGTCCCAGCCTGCTGTATGCACAAAGTTAAGATGACCCTCTGGAGACATTAACAGCCTTTTTACCTCCTCTGTGCCTTATTCAGAGGCAGGCAGCATCCTACCTCCTCACTCCAGCCCTGTTTTGCTTATTTGTGTTTATGGTACACAAGGCAGTAGATAAAAAAAAAAAAAAAAAAAAAAAAAAAAAAAAAAAAAGGAGCTTTAGACACTTTTTGCTCTTAGCTAAACCTTTTAGTTACACATTAGGGAACAGAAGTGTGGTACGACCCTCTGTTTATTTGTGGTTCTTTTAAGTGATGTCCAGAGACCTACATTTCATGGTTGTTTGAAAGTTTATATAACAGTGGGAAGCTGTTAAACAGCAGTTTACCTTCACTTTTTTCTTTTTTTTTTTTTTTTCATCATGTAAAGGATTTGAAATTAGCACTCATTATACTGTATCACTTTAGATATTTTTCAACATTCTCCAGGTTTTCTTTTCCCTTAGAATTTGTGTTTCCTGTAAGTAATGATACGAGTAGTCATGTCAACAAATTTAAAATCTATTTAGTAACTATGCATTTTAAAATAGTCCTTGAAACTTTCACAATTAATTGCTGTTCATCTGTCTGAAAAAAAATAAATTTGTGATTAAAAAGAAAAATCTGCATTCTTCACATTAGACCTATAAATAAGGCAAAAAGTTCTTCCAAAAAGAACTCTTTTCTCTTCTACTTCCTTCCATTCTACTGAGTAATGCGTAATTCAATCTTTTAAATTAACTGGGTATGTTTTTTTTTAAAATGTTCACAACGTTCTTGCACGTCTCCCAGTTCCTAAAGATTTGTCGTGTTCAAACACCCTTAGGATCTCTCTAACACTACAGTGCTTCAGGAAATAAGTTTTTATTTTGTATGTCCAAAGTCTCCCTTTTTTTCTTTTTATAATTTGACCCTAATGCTGTTTCCTTAAAATTCAATGGTACTTCTGCTTTGCCATAGAATTCATTTATTTTATTGCTTTATATAGCTGCAGCTCATTCCAACATAGAACACGTCCTTCATTTAAAAAAAAAAAAAAGAACAAAGAAAACAAAATCCAAATTAAATATGCAGTTTATTTAGTAATCAGGTTTTAATGCAGAGTCACTTTGGGACATGGCATATTTTGTTTTGTTTCAAATCATCTTAAACATTCAAGTTATATTCTTAATATAAATCATTTAGCATATAAATTTCATTTGGACTAAGAAATAACTGTATAAAAACTGCCAGAGTTTTAATGCAAAGTATGCATTATCTTGACTCTATATATTAGGATGAAAGAAAACTCACTTTTTAATTATGAATTTAAGTGTTTGGAAAATAATTTTCAGCCTGAAAGACAAGCCAGTTTTGTTGGTTTTAAAATTATTTGTGTCCAGGAATTTTTCTGGGAGAACATAGATGGAATTCATAGTAAAATAAATTTAATGTAATTCCATCATTTTTTTGGAAAGCTCACATGACAGAGTCATATCCCATTAATTCACAGTGATCACAAGAAGGCCAACTGAAAACTACAGAATAATACAAACTAGTGCCAAAAAATTTAAATGGTTCACTACACAAGACCTCACTTATTTTAGGTTTTTAAAAAAAGACATATTGTCTTCCCCATGTTAACTTTGTGTAACAAGTCTAATTTAAACGACCGTATTTTATAAAAACAATTACCTTTTAGGGTTATGAATTCTCACGGTATAACGTTATGTGTTTATATTTTTTCTGGAACACTTCTGGATGCGGATTCAGACTCTGCTACAAACATGTAAAATATTCTGCACTGCAAGGCAATGACTGAAACAAAATTTCTCTTCTAAAGTTGCTGAAAAGTCTAGAGTTCATGAAGACAAATTTGTCTTATTATCATTATTAGCATTTGTCAAGCTATACCTTGTATTCCCTAACTCTTCCTAAAAGAAAACCTTGGTGAGTGACAGAACTGCAAATCCAATCAAATACCATGAAAACTGGCCATAATAAACTTTGCCATAGTAAAACTCCACTTAGGGTGCAGCAAAATGAAAATCAGGGAGCACGTTTCTGCTTTTCGACCGTGCACGCTGCATTTACAGAGACACTTGAAACTGCTGACAGCCGAGTTTTTTTTTTTTGGGGGGGGAAGAGCCAAACTGAATGTCTTAAAAGGTAGTAAGAATAATAATAAGGATTTCTGATTTCTGAAGACTCTCACCAGTACAGCTCTCGATAGAGACTGAGCAGAGGGACCAACAGTAACTTTTGATGTGGTGTGAAAGCTCTAATTCACAGTTAATAACTTTTCCTTCCTCAAACCCATACAAGGGGAAAAAAAAAAAAAAAAAGAAAGAAAAAGAAAAGAAAAGCATAAAAAGATATAAAACCCTGCTAGGCCAACAAGTTTTTAAATTTCTTGAGCAAGGACAATTTTCTAAGTACAATCATTTCCTCCAACAAGGTAACTCACGTAAACACCATCAGGGTCATATTGTTTGTTCTGCGCTGCCAGATGGGGGATATAAACCATGCAGAAACAATTTCAGATTTCCACCCTGATTAGTTCATCTTGAATATTTTCACAGTGTGAATCTGGAAGTCAGAAGTTTACATAATGGTTATAAATTAGGGAGAAATCCTGCTGCCAAGAAAGTCACACTCAAGCAAACAAACTGTCTCCTTCCTAACATGTTTTAGGTGTTGCTTATCAAACACATTCTCAGCTGTAGGTGGAAAAAGAGCTTCAAGCCGTCGTCGGGTTTTGGATTGCTGTTTTCCCACCGTGAGATGTTTAGTCACACCGGTGATTTACCCGCATTGTCCCCATCCCCTTCCCGCTCCCGGTGCCCGGGCCGGCGATCAGAGCCTTGCGGCAGCCTGCAGCTCCCCCCGGGGGCCAGCGGAGAGCCCGCAGCCTTCCAAAACCCTCGAGGAGCTCTGAGCTGCAGCAATCGGCCAGGGAAAAACTTCACCGAGCAACAAAATCCCCCCCAGCGAGTCCTCGGGTCCCTCACACCGAAGAGCTTTGCTACTAGGCAGCCGAAGGGGTGACCTATCCTGCACCCCCGAACTTATCACATCCACGTTACAACTTCCTGAGCTTCTTCAGAGCATGGCTTTGGCTGGTTTTTGCAGTCATCCCAAAACATAAGCCTTAAAACTAGTATTATTTTACAAAATATCAACATAATGCCAATTCTTATTAGACTCTATGGTTGCTGTGGTTGAAAGGAAAATAAAAATTGCTATGTGTCTGTAGAGTGGATAACAAATACACGAGTAAGGTTTATGCAAAGGCAACTCTCAAGGCACAGACAGATGGAGTAGGCAAAAGGTATAGTTTGCACATTCTTTCCAATTGACTTGGCCAAGTGCTAAAGCCAGTAAAGCACTTGCTTTTATTCAGAAATCAATTTAAAATTTGTCATGTGCCAGCTCTATAATTGAAATTTCTGATTATTATAAGTACAGGCGTAAATTCTGCGCTCTGATACATGTACAAGTTCAGCCTCCCTTTAGGATCATCAGGGTTAATGTACATACACGTTAGGGCAGAGTTTAATATTATCTCTGTGGAGCAGCGAACAACGCTAGGTCAAACAAGCCGGTTTCATTTAATACTAAGCATGTTTAAGGAGAAATGTCAGAGTTCAGTTCCTCTGGCTAATGATGTAAATCAGGAATCACCGAAGCCAGACACCTATCCTGATCTTATATCCAATTTGTGTTAAGATTGCTCCACTGAAATAAATCAGTTCTTTACCAGGAATTCATCCTACTGACACATGAGCAGTTCATAAACTTTACTCAAATAAGGAAGTCATGCCACGCAGGTGAGTAAATTTATTTGTGTGGTTTAACTACTTACTAAAGTTACTTTTTTTATTGCTGCTGAAATATTTTCAGGTGAAAATGACTTCTTTTTTAAACAAAGTTTTGCAGGAAATACCAGCCTTTTCTCTTTCTTTTCTTTTCTTTTCTTTTCTTTTCTTTTCTTTTCTTTTCTTTTCTTTTCTTTTCTTTTCTTTTCTTTTCT
>JAWWLV010000121.1:104593340-104615818 GCA_035041135.1 Platyrinchus mystaceus | reverse complement strand
CACAGCTTCTCTGGGCAACCTGTGCCAGGGCCTCCCCACCCTCACAGGGAAGGATTTCTTCCCACTATCCCATCTAAACCTTCTCTCTTTTGGCACAGATGTATTTATTTTTTAATGATGTTTGTGCATAGCTCTTGGGTTTTATTTCTTAAACATTCCTCGTAAAATTACCAAAACGTTAAACCAAATGTTTTTATAGGAGCTGGAAGAGCTGTATATACCAAGAGATTTTTGTGGGTACAGATTCTGGTACGTGAGCAGATGGCACCACCTGCAAAGTTACAGATGTTTGTGTCCCTTTGTGCAAAACCCCAGTCCCATTGTGTTTCTAAAGATTGATTGCTGAGAGCTGACTTCCAAAAACCACTGTATTAGCCACAGTAAATATAATATGTCTCTTCTAGACAGAAAAGGCTGTCATTTTGGAGGGTGATTTGGGAGAATACGTTCTGTGTGTGGAGGTTAGTACACAGAAAAGGCAGATTCTTTTCTCTCTGTTTTGCTCTCATCTCATGTGTCAAAGCTGTAAACACAGCCTTAAACTGTGAGTGTGCTGAAGTAATTTGCCTTAAGAAAATGTGTTAAAAGCTTTCTCTGCATGCAGATCTTATCCCATGTGGTGTTAAAAGGTTTCTTTCAGTTCCCCAAAATTTGGTGTGGTTGTCACTGAAGGGCTTGTCCACCAGGCTTTGGCACTGATCATTACTCCTTTCTCCATTTTATTTTCCACTTTCACTTGCTTCATTAAGTGTCTCAAGATGAGGATTAAAAAGACGGGTTGGAGGTCACATCATCCTCGCCAACTTGTAATTATGTCCCTATTATCTCTAAAATCAAGACTGATCTTATTAAGTAAGGAGATTTCCCTCCCACTCCCACGGGCCTGGTAACCTGATTAACACAAGGTCATTCTCCAATTCTTTAAGGTGCTTGAACTACTTGTTTTTTTACCATATCCCAACAAATATGTTGCTTCCCACCCCCTGCAAGTAGGTTGTTCTGTCACACTTCTCCTACCTTGGATCATCAGTGCATTGCAATCGATTCACGAGAGGCCCTTCAGGTCCTGGATCCTGAATCCTGGAGCACAAGTGCTCTGCTTAGTCCTGCCTGCATCCCAAGGCAGCTTCCATCCCAAGGCAGCTTCCATCCCAAGGCAGCTTCCGTCCCAAGGCAGCTTCCGTCCCAAGGCAGCTTCCATCCCAAGGCAGCTTCCATCCCAAGGCAGCTTCCATCCTAAGGCAGTTTCCATCCCAAGGCAGTTTCCTTCCCAAGGCACTTTTCTTCTCCATGTTGTCTTTATTTCCTTACTAACCACAGCAGAGCATCCAGCTGCTCCTCAGCCTTGCAGAGTTAAGACAGAATTTCAGTTGTTTCTCATCTCTGCCCTTCATCTTTTTTTTTTTTTTTTTGGTTTGCTTTGTTCTTTTAGAAAATTGTGGAGAAACCACTGCCTTGAGCCTTTTGGCCTTTCCTTTCTGTGCTGCTTCCTGCCTCGTGCATAAACCAGCTTGGAAACCCCTCTTAAACTCAGCACTGTGTCCAATCCTCCAGCACACAATTTAAACCCAGGCTCCAGTGGGCCTGAATGAAAGGTCACGCTTCCAAGTGTGGAATTCCCGTCCAAGGGAAGAACAGCAACACCAAGAGTGTTCTCTGATATTTACTGGGTAATTGAACACTTCTCCCTGCTTCAGGAAGCTCTCCAATAAATGCAGCTTAGAAAGTGGCAACAAAACCATTGTCTGCCACTGGGCTGTAAATCTGCTCAACACCCAAGTCATACTCTCTACTTTTTCAGCATGAACTAGTGAATCTTAATGTGTTGGGCAATCAGCTGGAAGCAAGTTATTAAGAAAAACTTAAGCCTGGTTTTGCCCTTTGTGTTGCAAAACTGTTGCCTTGAGCTGGAGGCGTCTGTCTGAACACGAAGTGTCCTGGGGTGAAGCACAGGCAATTTACCTGTCTCTGCATGAAATTAGTAATTATTGATCAGCAGCTGCAAGATGAACAGTTCTAGGCTGTTTTAGGATTTGTGTAGGTGTTGAATGCATTTACAGTAATTAGGTATTTACAGCTAAAATCAGAACTGAGAGAAGAAAAGATACAGGTTCACAAAATGTCATGCCCTCCCCATTTTGTTTGAAAAATAAAGCAAATATTCTTCTAATCCCTGTGCCCCAGGCATATGTGCAGTTCCTGCCTTTGTATAATGCACACATTGCATATTCCCAACGTCCCAGTGGAGCCTGTGAGCTATTTTTGTTTGTGATTCCAGCTCATAAATAACAGGTCTTTTTGGAAACAGTAGGAGGGAATTTTTCAGAAATCCACAGAGCCTTTTGTGCCTCCTTATACTCTGAAAGGCTTTGCAGCTCCTGAGCTTCAGGTGGGCAGGGCTATGGATTCCACCAGGCTCTGAAAAGTCACCCCCCATATGGGAGAAGTGGTTTGGGATCAGCACTGGGATATACTTCCTTCTTTCCTAATCCTCACAGGGAACAAACAATTCACTTCAGTAATTCATTACAATGATATTATATCCTAAATTATGTGAAATAATAACAAATACGTCCTGCATAGCGTAAAGTGGAGTTTTAAAATACAAATTATCTTCTCTACATGCCCATTTTGGTGTTGCCTGGTTGTGGGAGCTCCTAATTTCTATTTCCAGTCTTGCAGATATCTACGATTTGGGGGCAAGATTAGACATGGCCTAATTCTGCAATTATTTATGTGGGTCTGCAGAAATCTGCACGTTCATCACGGGTTTGATTTGCTGGTTTTGTTGTATGAGAAGCTTCTGGTTGGCTCTTACATGTATTTTCACGTGTATTTGGGCATCACAGCTGAATCCTGGATGTTCCCAGGTGCCTGACACAGGAAACTGCACCTCAACTTCTTGCTCTTCTCCTGCTTTGGTAAATTGTAGATAAATTTAAAGTACAAAGGTGGCATCTCCTGAGATCAAAGATCTCATTTCTAAAGAGTTGTTGTGTCCATGTTGTTCCACCTCCTCAGGGAGGAGGAGATGTGTCTGCCTGGGGGGTCTGTGAGACTCTCACTGCTTTTAATCGAATTGTTGCTTAATTTACAATTTTGCCATGTAATATGTGTTTTGTACCAGAGATTATTCAGCTTCTGAGCCTGCTGGGCTCTGACATTTGTCATTATATTAAAAGCTTGTTCAAAGGCAGCAAATAAAACACTTTTCCTTCTGAGTGAAAGTCAGATAGACAAATCCAGCTGTTGCATGTAAAAATAGCTACAGATGTCCTCAACAGGAGAAAGGTTTTCACACGTTGTTATAGCAACAGAAATTCAGGAGAACTTTAAGATTAGGTATTGTCTATTTTTTCAAAGTTGCCATTAAATATACCCATCACAATAATTTGCTTTTTAAAGAATCACCCACAGATTTAATAGGGAGAAATTATGCGGTATAAAATTAATTCCAACTTACAGGTGATGATTTTACATGATGTAAAACATGATCTAACTGCTTTTAATGGGTGGTCCAGTGTCAGTCTGAAATGGGCTTTGTGTTACCTGTATGACATTTTTTAGATCTCTGGATGTGGGACATCTGTTACATTCTCCTCTCACTAATTGTTAACACACACAGAATGGTATAATCACATTTTTTCATGCAAATAGTTGTGTTGTGGCTGAAGGTCTGGAAATACCATGAGGAATTTTGTTTTTCAGGACTGGTATTCTGACTTGAAAGCATAAATATTTCTTCTATGATTAATGGACTTTTTTTAGCAAGTGTCAAGTCAGCTCATTCTTTGTTTTGCAGCTGCTTTTGCTCTGAGTCCAATTTGTATTCTGGGTGTTGCCCCACAGCTCCTTTCCCTACGTTTAGTGGATTGACATATGTGGCAGCCAGACTAATATTTCATTAGAAAATCTTATCATTCTCAGTTGCTGCTCATTTGTAGCATAATTTTGTTATGGTTGAGGCCTCTGTGGTTGGAAGTTGCTCTGTCTCCCTCTTTCACCCCATGTTTTTTTGTGCTTTGTTATCTGTCCTAATTTCATAATAACATAAACAATATTTAAATGGAAATCCACCTCCCAAATGGTGGAACTGACCCGAGGGGCAAATCATTATTCTTTTCATGCCGTTCCTACTTAACTTCTCTTGCCCTTCTTCCCACTCCCTTTGAGTGACAATTTAAATATTGAAATCAGAAGTTCTTTGGGTCAGGGAGCATTTTCTGCAGGGTGCAGTGGCCACCACTTGGAATTCCACTGGAATACAAGAAATGACAGTCCAGATACTGAGACTTCTCATACATATGAATGTATTTCTGTCCATTTATGGGGGACTGGAGGTCAGGCATTGAACTGAGGGCTGGGGGTTTCCATCCCCACCGACCCTCGTTCGTCCTTTCCTTTGCTGCTCCTCTACCCCATTCAGCCTGTGCAAAATGCCTCCAAGCTGCTTCCCTTGCTGTGCTCACTGATCAGGGTGGAGGTGACAGGAAGGCTGTCCTGGGAAGTGCTGAGTGGCAAAGATGACATGATGAGGGTTCCTGTCACTGCCACTTGGCAAACTGACACAGGGAGCTGACAGAGCTGCTTTGGGGCAGGTGTGGAAGGAAAGAGGGGCACAGGGAAGGTGAGGAGGTGGCACAAGAACCAAGCACTGCTCTGTTTTGTTCATACACAGTCTCATTTCTGTGTGATGACCTTATTTATGAAGCTACCTCAGGAATTTGTAAAAATGGCAGCAAAAAAGATGACAAATTCACACAGAGAATTCCAGCTAAATATCCGAGTGCTGAGCCACCATAACTGAAACAAGGAACGGAGGAATGGACAGGAATCCAAATGTTCCTTAGATGTTCCAGTGTCTCAAGGGGGCTGGAGAGGGACTTTTCACAAGGGCATGTAGTGACAGGACTAAGGGAATTGCCTTAAGCTGAAGGAGGGCAGGTTTGGATTAAATATTGGGAAGAAACTGGGAAGAAATTCTTCCCTGTGAGGGTGGGGAGGCCCTGGCACAGGTTGCCCAGAGAAGCTGTGGCTGCCCCAGCCCTGGAAGTGTCCAAGGCCAGGTTGGACGGGGCTTGGAGCAACCTGGGATAGTGGAAGGTGTCCCTGCCCAAGGCAGGGGGTGGAACTGGATGGTCTTCAAGGTCCCTTCCAACCCAAACCATCCTGTGATTCTGTGATTCCGTGTTCTGTTTGCAAGAATGATCAAAACCTGCAGGTAGCAAAGTGTAACATTATCTTGCAGAACTTTCAAAGGAACCTTGATTTGCTTGAAAATGGTTTTGCTGATAAAAATGTAGTTCTAAAATAATTCAGTGATCAATCTAAGCCATCCATTGATTGGAGTGGAGGTAATTTCTTATATAGAGCTAAGTTTGCAAATTGATTCTCATTTGGACTGATTAAATAATTGCAATATTTCAGTTTCTGGGAAGTATAAGGAGCCTTTTTTTTTTTTTTAAATTCTAAGTTACAATTTGAAATGTCCCTGCTATTGTGTCCAAACATACAATGATCAACTGTCTAATACCTGGAAAATTAATGTAAGCAGTATGAGACCTAATTGGAGTTCATTAAGCATCTTTTAGTGCCACTTCAGTGCAACTTACATTGCAGGAGCAAATATGTGTATTTTCTCTGGGATTTTTTTTATCATCCAGATTTGTTTCCATAGGAAACTTGGTCTTGGAAATTTTTCATGACTAATAAGACTAATGTTACTCCTTAGGCTATAACCTGAAAGATCTTAGGTCAGCCTTGTGTTCTGTAGGAACATATTAAGTTGAATCATCAGAGCTAAAATAGATCATCATATTACCGGGAAATCTGCTGCTCTTTCCAGCCTGGACAGGACAGCGACAACCTCAGCTGAGGGGATGTTTTAGAGCTGTGAGAGGAGACAGCTGAGGGCAGGAGAGGGGAGTTACAGAGGTAACATCAGCACCTGATGTGAGAAGGACACACATGTGTGGAAATATCCTTGTTTTGATAAACTGCTGTATTTATGGCAAGACAATGCATCGACTCTGCTCAATCCAAACACAGATGAACCTCTGAGATCAACCACCACGAGTGAACTGATGTCAAACAAAATCCTGGTTTTCCACAGGCTCCTGTAGTTCAGGCAGTTTTGGGGTGCTGTGCCTGTGTGATGTTTGATTTTATGGAGAAAAGGACATTGAAAATCAAACATGAGAATTCAGTGCCACGCAAATGCCACGTGGTCTTCTTGCATTCTAAGAGCTGCTGCTCTTATTATGTGTGGATGCCTTAATGAATCAGCAAAATGCAACTTTTCCCAAGAACAGAAGTTGCTTCTGGTCTTTCCATTTTAGATATCTGTGTGTTTGTGGTTATCTGTGATCAGAACCATAAAGTAATCCTGGATGAATTAGAAAAGTGCTCCATTATGGTCTTCAAGGCCAGAGAAGAACTGGCTTTGCAGTCAGGCCCCTTAAAGATCATTCTCTGTAACAGCTTTTTATTGCTGCAGTTTGATTTCCTTTCTGTGTCATGAGGACATAAAGATGGAAGTAAAAATGTTCTGGAAATCAGTAAAAACTCGCTTTGCATCCTTGTGTAACTCCCTTTAGCTTAAAGTAACTGAATTAATTCTTTTTTTTTATACATACAGCAAGTGGTTAAAAATAACAACTGGTTTTCAAATTAGATTTGACCATGCAGTTAAATAAATAGATGAGTTCTAGGCCTGTTGAAGCATTAGAAACCAAAAAGTTAATGAAAATGGGGAGCATAAAAGAAAGGGATCTATAAAACACACAGTATGTGTAGTTCCTTGACTACTTAGCCTTATAAATAGCACACAGAAATCATGTTCCACTGAATTGCATATGGAATAGAGCAAAAATATGCAAATGATTGCCTTGAAGAGACCCAAGCATGAAAATAGCTTTGCTTTTCTTCTGTTCTCTGCTCTCCAGGATGTTGTTTCTCCAGAATGTTTACTCTCTCCTACCTTGCACATCAAGTCTTTCATGAACAACGTGGATTTTTTCTTTTCAGGACTGGTTCACGTGAGGATAGTCCATCAGAGACATCCTCCCTGGCGTGTAATTAAAGCAGTGTCCTACCTGGGAAAGGATCCTGTGCTATCTGAGGAATCCACCTGCTAACAGGAGACCATTCCCTACCTTGGGAAGGATGTTGCTGGATCCAGCTCAGGAATACGGTGTCATATTCTCAGGCAATGATCTTTTGTGTTGGTTCTCTCATTCCCTGCTTTTATTAGCAGATAATAGTCCAGATTACAAATACTGGTGAATATTCCTGTGAAAAAAAAAATGTTGATAAATCAGCTTTGAAATCCTCTTATAATTAAATATTAGATGCAGTTGCAGTTAATGCTGTCATGTGCATTCAGCAGGACCTTGCCCAGTGCTTGGTAAACAAATCCAAACAAGTGGATGTGGGAGCTTTCAGAGTGAAAAACTCCCCTGGATTGCCTGCCAGGCTTTCCATTATTCATAATCAAGATATTTTTTTTAATAAGCTGACCTGTTTAATGATAAAAATGCCTGTGAGGATAATTAAATTGAATTCTGTGCTTAAAGTGACCCTCTGATTCATGGGCATTTGCAGCAGAAAGAACAAAAATAAAATTAAATCCTTATTGAAAGGTACAGTAATTAAGTCTCTCAGTTCTGATTATCACCAGCTGGGCTGAGAGTGTTGGATCAGCAAAGAGTGTTGCTCAAGCAAGAGGCTGCCAGGGTAATGGACCCAAAAATCTGGCTAAATGGGAGATCCTTCCCTAAAAAAAAATAGAGTTTTAAAAAAATTTTTCCTAGGGCAGAGAGGAGCTGAAATCCTCACAGAATCATTCTTTACAAACAGATGTGAAAGAGCTGGTTCTTCAGTCCTGTGTCGTTTTACAGCCAAAAATGAGCATAAATGAGCAGCTCTGGCTGAGAACAACCACAAAATGTTATGGCCAGTGTAGATTTTGCTTTGTCAGGGAGTTGGCTTCTCTTTGCTTAGGTGTTAAGTGGAAATGTGAGGCAGAGCAGGCCCTGGGCCTGAGAAAAAAATGCCTCTTTCCCAGGCAGTCAACATATTATTCGATGCCTGTTTTGAATTATTAAGCAGCTAATCGGATTCTAAAGGCATGTCTTTCTATTGCTTTGGATTAAGGGCCTGATTACAATTCTTAATTAGTCACCTCAATTCCCATTGATTCCAGAGAGTTAGGACACACCAATCTCTGCGTGATCAAGCTCTAAATTCTGTAGCCAGAAGACACTGGTATGTAGGACAGGAGCTGGAGGGGGCACCCACACAGCACTGCACAATGTTACTGCAGGTTACCTTATGAGGTTAATTAATTAAGGGCTATGCTCTGGAGATCCTGTGTCTCTTGAATTACCCTCCTTCCTTTAAGGAAAAGAGCTAAGGGGAATTTCACATGTTTTTAATAGAATAGAAAAGCCATAGAAAATAGGGCTGAAAAGCAGCTCAGGAGGTCGTTCAGTCCACCTTTCTACCTCAAGGTAGAACTGTGAAATCTAAACCATATCCTGGGAGGTCCTTTTCTGACCTCGTCTCACTTGCTGGCAGTGGAGATCCCACAACCTCCTTCTGCAGGATATTCCAGTTCTGGGTGATGTTAGTTACAGGTGGGAAGTTTTCCTTACTGCCTAATCCGAATCTCTCCCGTTAATTTCTTCAATAATATTTGTCCCTTCCTCATCAACACAGAGAACAATCTCATGCCTTCCTCGGCCTCCTTGTTCTGTGTGTGAATTACTGTGGTTCCTTCTGCATCATCACTTATTCATGGGTAACATGTTTTAAACTATTGATCATTCCCCTTGCTCTGATTCCCATTTTTAGAACTAAGATCTTCACCGAACCTGAAGTAGTTTGGTTGGTGAAAAAAAATCAGCAGCAAACAGACATTATCCTTGAATCCTGTAGGTATTACAGGGTGTATCCACCTATGTATGGAGTGGCTGCAGCTTGAGGACTCTGTGCAAGACATCTCCTCTCCAGCCTGTGTGGGATAATCCGTGATCCTTGGGCTGGAATTCACTGAGGGGCTGTTCTGGCGTCATCGGCGTAGGAACGGGACCAGGGGCCCAGGAGTGAACTGGGGCGTGCAGTCCCTCTTTAGCCATCTGTTGGGGTTTTTTTTATTATTATTATTCTTATTACAGCCTCCAAATCCTTCACACTTTGATTTTTCATCTTTTCTCTTCAAATATGAATGTCTTTTTTATACTCCCTCAAAGGGGAAGTTAGGAAGTTAGAAGTAAGAAAAAATACCGGGAACGGCCTCAAGAACTCGCCTTGTGGAGGAGCCGCCTCGCTGGGAAAATTGAGGGGCACCTTTGAGTTTCCTTCTTCCAGTTTCTATCTGTCCTTTTACTAAGCTCTTTCCTGGGTGTGCTCCTTGCTTCTTGCTGTTTCCCTGCTGGATTTCTTTTTTATGCACAGAATTTGCTCATGGAGCATTGGGGTTTTTTTTGTGCCAAACCAGCAAATGGATGATTCTTTTGAATCTCTTCTGCCTTTGCCAAGATGAGAATCCCAGTGTCTTCTGGTGAGTGGCTTTGAACTCACTTAGACCTTCACTTAGGTCTTTAGCAGATGAATTTCTTATAGAAGAATTATTAGTGTTTGAATTTACTGACCATTTATGGGGAAGAAATCGTGAGTTATTACCTACTGCACTGTATATGGTGCACTATATCAAGTTGAGTCCAGCAGAACTTTTAAAATAAATTCCACTCTCCATTTTTAGAATTGTGTGTGGTTTTGCATTAAATTATATTAACTGCTGAGTGTGGCTGTGATATGTGTACTGCTCCTTTTAAAAGGGTAAAAATCAGGTTATCAGAAGTGGCATGGAGTCATATTTAAAATTCATGTGACAAAGATAGAATGGATTTAAAAGCAAGGTAAAATCATAACTTAGAGTTTGCCTGTTGTGCAAGAACAACCTTTAAATATTGTGCTAATGCTATAAAGGAGAGGGCAGTAGACTTTAAGAACATATTCTGAAGTTAAGTAATGAATTATGACAGGAGCCTGATGTAATTTCTACTGGAAGACTCAATCCCAACCATGCAGTGCCATGGACTTCATTAACAGCATTTTTCTGTCTCAAATTTATGTAAATCCAAGTGTCTCCCTGAGTACTCCCACCTACTAAGGGTTTCATCAGGAAACAACATTATATTAAATACATGGAGTGAGAAATCTGGGGGTTTAGTTTCTTCCTTTTTTTTTTTTTAAATTGGTTGCTGCTTTAGGTTCTTTAAAATATGATACTTAACTTCAACAGAGAGGAGCAAATGTCTGATTATTGCTGCCATCCTGGTCCTGTATCAGAGGCTCTGGCAGATTTAGGATGCAGAAATCTTTGCAGTCCTGAATAAATGTTATTCACTGTTTCTTGCTCTTATCAGTCTTCCTCACTATTTCCTTTAATATATTCCAGAGAGTGTCTGCAATGGAAGAGAAATACATTCCAACTTGGAAGTAAAATATATCAGTGTGTCAATCTCCCTTATGAATGAAATGCCTGAGACATTCACATTATAAGAAAGAGGGCTTTAATTATTGTAGTAGCAAGTATGCAAATTAATCTCAATCATTCTATTAATTTTATCCTTCTCTTTTCTCTCTTTTCTCTCTTTTCTCTCTTTTCTCTCTTTTCTCTCTCTTCTCTCTCTTCTCTTTCTTCTCTTCTCTTCTCTTCTCTTCTCTTCTCTTCTCTTCTCTTCTCTTCTCTTCTCTTCTCTTCTCTTCTCTTCTCTCTTTTCTCTCTCTTTTCCTTTCTTCTGTTTTTCTTTCTTGTCTTTTCCTCTTTCCTCTCCTCTTTCCTTTTTCTTTCCTGTTTTCTCTGCACTTATTCTTTTTTATTCACTCCCCCTCATCCTCCCTGACAGATACCTAAAGACCACATTAATAAAAAAAAAAACAAAACCTCAAACATATTCTTCAAAATTTTCTAATCAAAAGGCAGGTTTTGACATTTTAATGAAAACACCACAGGTTTTGTGTTTTGTTTTATTTTATTTTTCCTTGTTTGTTTTGTTGTTGTGGTGGTGGTGTGTCTTGTGGTATTTTGGGGGTTTTTTGCTGTTGTTATTATTTTTAGAAGGAAAATACTTATTTCCCAGTTAATTAATTTACCTACAGAAACAGAGACAAGTTTTTCAGGAGGCAGAAGAGTAGCTGAAGTCCTGGAGCACAGTGGACGGAATCCCACCCCAGTTCAGCAGTGCCACATTTGGTTGCGTTTTGCTAGGGGGCAGGACCTTTTCTAGTATCAGAATTATCCCCTGCGCTAAAGGACTTCAAATACTAAAAGCGTACATTCGGTAGCATATGCCGTACTTTCAGGTGCGTTCCTCATGCTCATGATCAACAGGCTGGTGGTATGTTTTGATCCGCGCCAAGGTTGCCCCCACGGGCGGAGCGGGGCACCGGGGCTGAGGGTGCCACGGCCGGGGCGCACCTGGAAGACACCGGGAGAGGCTGAGCTGCTGCGGGCTGTAGCCTCCTCCGCGGCCAGGAGCTGGGAAACATCTGCTCCTTGGAGCTGGAGGCGGTGACCGGAGCGTGTGAGCACGGGAGGGGCTGCGGCTGCCGGCGCTGCTGCCCCGGGACGGAGCCCGGGGTCCCGGCGGGAGCTCAGCATCCACCAGCGTTCCTCGCCCCGCTCGCCTCCTCGCTCCTTCCCCCTCACAGGCTGTGTAATGGCGCCTCCTGCCTACCGGCACAAGGAAAGTGCCTGTGAAAGCTCGGACGACGAGCTTTTTCCCATTACCCCACTGAGCATCTCCAGGGGCTGCAGCGCAGCTCCCGCCGCGCCCGGGAGCGCCGTGTCCCAGCAGGGACAGGCAGGGAACAGAAGGGTGTCCAGGGAACTCCATGGAGGAGCCCGCACCTTGCTCAGCACAGGGCAAGGTCTCCTTGTCCCACACCAGATGTGGTCCCTAAGAGACCCATCTGAGCTCTCTCGGGCCGTGGGTGGGGATGGACAGGCACGCTCAGAACACAACAGCGCTGACTCTCCAGCAGACACCCAGCAGAGCAGGGGAATCACACCACGTAAGTGAGGGTCTCCCCACTGAGCATCGTGGGACCCCAGTAGGGGTTCAAAATTCAACGGAGCAGCCAGGTGAGCTGAACTCTGATGCTGTCTGCAAGGACCGTGCCTCCTCTTGGATTTTCATTTTCCTCTGCTTCCTGCCTGCAGAGCAAGGAAAACCCCAGTTACAGGTAACAGCGTTCTGCCACCTTGGTTGCTGTCCTTGACTAACACCTGCTAAGTTTTGAGCCTCAGCACTATTTGGTGGTTATGGAGCATAGAGAAGTCCTCAAACTAGGGCAAGACAGAGTTTTGCACAGATACAAATTGCAGAAGAAGAAAAGGAAACACAGACAACGATGGTGCCATTCATGCTGTTATAATTTTGTTGCACAAAATTTCAGTATTGTATAAATTAAATTAGTTTAAAACAAGTGGCTTTTCATATAATGGGGTACTCAGACTTTCTAGAATATATGGTGACACAAGTTATTTGTTAGTATCTGTAAGGGGATCTGCTTTCATGGCTAGCTACAATTGCCTCTCTTTTTTTTTTCTTTGTGTATCAATGTGACTCAACCAAAACTCAGGCCAAACAGGACAGACAGTATTAAGCAGCTAGACTTCGGTCTGCCATAGTTAATCATGTAAATTTTTGATTTTCTCATTGTCAAATATTTTCCTTATCAAGAAAGTGTCTAATACTCCCAGGAAGCATTACATGAAGTATAAATATTGCCAATATAATTAGGACTTCCATAGACGGTTTTAAACATGAGGCATAAGTTGCTCACGCAGATTCCCTCACATAATTTCTCACATATATGGCAACACATTCAAATTGATGTGGAAATCTATTCCAGTAAGATTGAAAATGACATATTTTAATACTCACATCTAAATATACTCCTCCTGAGCTTTCTGTCCATAAATATACAGAGATTGAACCACCTGTACATTTCAGCCATGAAAAAAATGACAGCACTTTAGCCTTCTCAAAACATCTCTGAACTATGTAAAGAAACAGTCCTGGTTCTGCTCAGCTCTGTTTTTCAGTCCTGTGAATGATATCTAACCGGTCTCTGAATGCTGATGAAATTGAAATGTGTAGCATACACCATAATTGCAGGCACTTGGATCAGCATATTAAATACTGTTCTCAGAATATCTCCAAGACTCACACTACACAAAGCTCTGCTTTTCTTCTATAAACACAGTGAACTAAAGGAAGAATGTATAAACTCTCCCTTCACACACCTTTGCCCTTCTTTTCTCTTTAGTAAAGGAAGAATCTCAGCTTAATGCAGTTATATCTTTGGTGGCTACACATCTGCAGCCTTTCAAGAGACAGTTGTTCTCTCTCAGGCTCTTCTTTTAGGGCCTAAAAAAAACAGAGACGAGGGACTAAATATTATCTAAATGGAGGCTTTCCTACCAAGGTAGGAAAAGGTATTCACCTGATTCTCAACAATAATGCCTCTATAACCCATGTCTCCTGTTAGGAACATCAAGCTCCTGCTACAAGGTTGTTTCTGAGTCACCCCAGGGCATGCTGAGCATTTGTCACATCCTATTTCTGGATTTACCAGAGGATGTCTGTCAGAATTATCCAGGTGGGTAGTCAGCTTGTGCATAGGCATCTGCATTTCAGATAACAGCCATCTCTCCTGGTAACTGCTTTTCTTTGTTTCTTTATTTTCATTCAGGAAAGTCCTGTGCTGCAAAAGAAAGCACTTGGGTTACAGTCAGATTGCTGCTGTTCAGGACTTCTAATGTATTCGCCACTCACATGACAAAAAACTGAAAAGAGCAAGTTTTTCGAGTTTCCATTAAAATCTCTGATGTGTACAACAGGGAGACTGAATCTTATTTACTTTTGCATTTTTTCCCTCATTTTTTTTCCTTTTCACAATAGTGCATTTTGTTTTGTTTAAAGCAAATGAGAAGATGAGAGTAAACAAGTGAAGAGGAAAAAAATCATTGTGTTTGATAATTTCTCCATTCAAATCTTTAAAAGTCTCTGATATAAGCTGGAAAATGGAGGGGTGGGTGGAAACCATTTCCAGGACTACTGCTTGCTGGAATCAATTTTCTGAAAGACTGGTTTCATAGTGTCACATCACATCAGATTATATTTTGATTATTATATCTTTTTGACATTAAGAAAGAAAAGTATTTTGCTAATTTTTTTAAAGTATAATTTACAAAAATATAACAGAATTCAGCAGGCACATTGCTGAAAACCATAAAACCACAAGAACTAGGAATGTGTTCATAACTGTATTTCAATGTGACAGCCACTGCTTTGCCAGCTTTCTCAAAGCTATTCTTGTGCTTATTGGCCAGGTAAGAGCTAACTGAACTCTTCAAAAATCAGAAGTGGCCACTGAAGAGAAAACCTCATTATAACCTTTTCTATGGGTCAGAAAATACTGTTAAAATTCCCAGCGTTGGGCATTCCACAGGCCTTGTCAGAATGGGTGAAAAAAAAATCTTTTTAATTCTATATTCTTTTTCTAAAAAATAATTTTAAAAAAATCTTAAAATATTTTCAACTGAATGCAAAACAAACTAAAAAAAAGTCTTAAGTGAAAATGAAGGACATTTCTGCCCCCCATGCACACAAAAAAAATTAGTTAAGGGTTTGTTCTTCACATTGCGTATGCAACTTCACAAGACATAAGGAAATCTTTTCTGAAAGTCAGAAACATCTGTAACTGCAATTACAATGCCTATAGTACATTGCAATGCTGAAGTTTAATTGGAAAATTCACTGTACAAGACACTTAAAATCATAGCAGGTTTATTAATCAGCAACATCTAATCCTCTTCGTTAAAGACAATGTGGGCAACTCCCTGGCTGACAGAAGAGGGACCAGGTTTGCAGCTGATAAGCCATGAGATTTGCCATAGCGCCTTAGAGAGAGGGCTCTGGTCTAATCAGACATTATTTGTTGGCTCTGAGGAGGCAGGTATGTTGCCTTGAGAGGCGTCAGGTCTGTGGTTGCATCTGGAAGGGAGCAGGCAATTGCAGCTCGTTTAATAGCTCCATCTCTGTAACTGCTTGTGGGGGTGATTCGAGAGCATCAAGGTCTGCTCAAACTTGGCATTCCCCACCAACCCCCAGCCACCAAAACTGGAAGATGGGAGAGGGACCACACATAGCCACAGCTCCTGCCTGTTAACAATTAAAATCTGTTTGCAAAAAAAAAATTAACAATGAAAACTCTTTGCTATGTCATATTCATCCCCTCGCACATGAATTATGAGGTGAGCCCTTACTTTTGCACATATTTGTGATACCACATTTCCCACACTGTAATGTAGCCTCTTTTTTGTATTTACTCAGTGTGGGCTGGCTGGCAGCAAATGATATACTTTGGGTTTCCATGAATATGCTATATGCACATAAATTGGGTATGGTGGGAGGAAGAGAGCCCATAGGTCAGGCATAAGAATAAATAAGAAATAGAAACAAGTAATAGCCATTATATCATTCTTGTCCTCTCACAGCATGCTGAAAGTGATGTTGTCTGAACCACCTGTACCCTGTAACCGCTTGCATACGTAAATGTTGCCAGTGGAAATTGAATCAATAGCTATAGGCTGCCTTTAGGACTTTAGCAGTAGCTCTTTAGGTTTCCCTGTGTCTGTCCTCAAAGTAAAGAACTGGCTCCAATTTATGCCCATGATAAATTGGGCAAAAAAAAATCACAGAGTAGGAAACAGCAGCAAGAGCAAAGTCTTGCAAGCAGAGAGTAAAGCAGAGGTTCCCATGTTCTCACAGCCCCACATCAGCACAATTTGGTGTGGTGTGAGGTACCAGCATCTGTCAGGCTCCAGGCAGCCACCTGTGGCCTGAAGATTTGCATCAAGGCTGGTCACCCTGCACTCTCTTTGTGCCTGCTGGGTGGGAATTGGTACTTCTAGGGTACCAGTAGATATAAAAATGGGTGGGATTGTTCCCTTAGGAACTACACCTATTTCAACTCCATTGGTTATAAAGTAGACACAGAATGACTTCTTCGGATCTAGGTGCCTGCATAGAAAACAGAAAATGAGGGGAAATTAGTTCCACACCAACTAAGAAATGCAAACTAGGAAATTAGGTGAGTTTTGGTTTGTTGGTTTGTTGGTTTGGTTTGGGGTTTTTTGGGTTTTTTTGGGTTTTTTTTGGTGTTCTTTTTTCGTGTGTTTTTTTTTTTTATTTTATTTTTTTGTATGTTTTTGGTTTTTGTGGTTTTTTTTAAAGGCACAATAATCATAGAATCACAGAATGGTTTGGGTTGGAAGGGACTAGGAAAGATGTCCACCTTGATTTGTTGCTTGTTAACAGAGAGGGTCTTGTGTGTGAATTGGTGATTGGTGGCCATCTTGGCCACTGTGATCATGAAGCAATTGAGTTTAAAATCTTGTTGACAGGAGGAAAAATGCCAGCAAAACTTCAGCCCCGGATATGAGGAGAGCAGACTTTGGGCTGCTCGGGAAACTAGTGAGTTAGGAGCCCTGGGAAAATGCTTTTGCAGGTGTTGGGGTCCATCAGTCCTGATCACTTTTTAAGCACCACCTTCTAAGGGCACAGCAGCAGGCAATTCCAAAATGTCAGAAGGGAAGCAAATGGGGCAGAGGACTGACCTGACTGAGCAGGGATCTTCTTTTGGAGCTAAGGCAAAAAAAGGAAGGATCATGTGAGAATGATAAACCCGCAGTAGACCGTAAACTTGGGTGGGATCTGCTGCTCCAGCTGGATGCCTACAAGTCTATGGGACTTAATGAAATTTCCCCTGCCATGGGGGCATTGGAACTAGATGATCTTTAAAATTACTTCTTTCTACTTTTTTTTTTTTTCCAAAACCACAACCTCAAAGAATGCAGATAGAACACACTGTGGTGTGCTGACATGCTTGCAGAAAGAACAAGGGTTCTGATTTTGATGTGGAAGAGCCATTTTGAGAAATTTCTGGCCTGTTGGGAAGTTTCATGAGGTGAAAGGGAAGAAAAAAACTGGAATGAAAACACAGAGCAAAAGTAAACTGATGCACACATAGCCATAAAAAAGAAACCTTTAGATGCTCAACAGTGTAGGTTAGTTCATCAACTATCTTTTTGGTAATGTTTCTTGACCTACAGGGTACACAAAAATTTGCCTCAGTCAAGTACTAATTGTGCTGTTTCTGAGGGCAATTCCTGCCCCAGTGGTGGTGATCATGATGCAGTCAGCACCAGGCGGCAGTGCCAGAGCTGCTGTGGAAAGGAGCCGGGGGCGTCACCAGGAACTCTTTCAAGTAGCAAAAAAATCAGGTTCAGTCCTAATATATTAATCCTATTTCACATATAAGATTTGGGTTTCTTGATTTTATTTGGGTTTCTTGATTTTGTTTGGGTTTCATTTCTCTTTTTTTGTTCCTACGACTCCCACATTGAATTTTGGATTGAAATTCTTGATGGCAAGTGTTTGTGGCAGTGCTATTTGTAATAAGCTCTTGTCAAAATTGAGAAACAACATTAAAAATAAACTCTGAAGTTCCTTGCTAATTTCTTATATGTAAGAGATGATGTATTAATGCCTGGAATCACAAGGACCACATTATCACAGTGCTCTCTTGTCAATACATTTATGACCTTTTGTGGATCTGGAAACAGCCACTTCCAAACTATATATATAGGGGTACAAATGGCTTCTCTTCAGTAAATAAAGACTGGAGAACAGTCAGAAGATTGCAAGACTTAACACTGTTTGGAGTGACACCTCAGGTTTTAGAAGCATATGAGTGAATCACAGCATCTCTTGTGATGATATTTTTTGTTAGGAAATCTTTGGGTATTTTTTCCTTCTGGTCTTCCTTTGGTATGTTTAAAAAAACACCACTGCATACCATCAAAACCAGAGTGAGGAGTACAAAGGAATGAAAGAACAAAAGAAATAAAGAAAGAAAGAGAGAGAGAGAAAGAAAGAACATAATTTCTTAACAGTGACATTCTTTCAAACTAAAGGTTTGCTTTAATTTCCACATTTCAAAGTGTTTGAATTCCTTCCCACATTTTCAAATATAAACCTGGAAAGAAATGAGCTATTTCTCTGAAGGTGAAAATGTTCTTGTGGCTTTTTCAATCACTGCAGTAGCATGTATATTGTTGTTTGTTTTATACCAAATTGGTGACATAACTCTCAGGTACAGCATCTGCATTTCTAGACTTCTGCTCCACTTTTTATGTCACCTGCTGAAAGAAAATGCTCAGACCATCTGAGGATTGAGCAGACACTTCTTTGAAGCAGTTACCGGTGCAGCTTCTGACTCCAGCCCTCTGCCAGCACACATTCAACCAGCCTGCAGACATCAGTAGCTGGCTTTCCCTCACTCTGAGGCTTCAAATTAAATTGCTGTTGAGACTCCATGACATAAATTAAGAACAGAAAAACCAGTTTTAAGCTTACAGCTCTGAAGAAATCACCAAACGAATTCTATTTTGGCAGCTTGCTGCTCACAACTCAGAAAATACGACAGCAAAGCAAATCACATGTCCAGTGTATGTTTTATAACCCTGTGCAGACTAAGCCATCTTGTAGGCACATGCCTGGCTATTTTTAGTGGCTGTGCTCCTGCAAATATGGCAAAGTCCTTTAGAATAGCCGAGTCACTAGGGGCTACTTGAAAAGTAGCAAAAGATGTCAGTTGTTGGAATTTTGACTGAAAATAATAGTACCTGGATTTCAGATTTGCTGCACAGATTTGCCAAAGAGCAAATGAAGTCAGCCCTGGCAAAAGGACGATTTGCTGATTGCCGCCTCCAGCCATGAAAGTGCAGGATCTGACTGTGTTTTATTTTCATCACCATTGCTACAGCATCATTTTAAAGGTACACGATGGCTCGCGGGAATGACAGTGTTCCAGGGTGTCCATCTGGGAATCAAACAGCTCTCCTTCAGTTCCTATCAGGTACTGTGGCATATCCAGAGGACCTATAACTGACATGGCCCATTAGTCATAGAAACATCCCACTAAAATTAGCGGCAGCTTTTCATCTTTATGGGCCTCATGCCTCGGTCCATATGTAGAACATACAGAATGGATTTTTCTTTTCTTGGCATGTAACCCCGTCTTTCCGGTACTTTGGTTCCAGACCTTCACGAGCAATGCAGGTGGCTTTTGTTGTTCCACAGCTCATATTCTTGACAGTTACTGCATCTACACAATACTTCTGGATTCAGCCAGGCTGAAACATTCTCACAAGCAGTTACTTAAGATTACCAGCATTAGCACATAAATTTAATAGTAATTAATAACACTTTGGCTTCTTGAAGATCCCTTGTGCTTCTCTGTTGGCTCTATTTCAACAGCACCTAAAAAGCCAGCAGCAAGGTCTCTGCCTGCCCCATCTTGTTTTTAAGCTTTATGTAGTTTGGTTTTTAGGTGTGCAACAGAGGCACAGGGATAAGCTACTGTGCTTTTCACTTTGAGAGCCCAAGATTTTCATGACCCTTTCCCATTTGGTACTGTATCTATTTATTCATCTGTTGGGTCCCAGATGGAGAAAGTTCAGACCTGTTTTTCAGAGGTGTTGGGCAATTAACAGCTTCCATGTGAGTCAAGGGGAACTGTGACCATGAGGTACTGTGCTGGATATGGCTTCTGGTTTTTTGGAGTGAACATGCATAAGACACCATTTAAAGAGTGTTTACCTCAAATTTTCATTCTAAATCTAAATCTATAGTAAACGGGAACTTGAATAACCTTTGTGTTCTTTACAGCACTTTTGAAATGAGTAAAGGATCCAAACAGATATTTTGCATTATTAATGTATTCCAACAAGAAAATACAAGACTCCTCAACCCTACTCTTCCACCTGAGTTTCGTTCTTGCTGCCTCAACAGGTCTGACACTGGATAAGAATCTCCTTTTCTTATGAAATAGTTACTCCAAAGTAGGGGTCAGGTTGACAGTGAGGCTATTGTGACACCATTGCTTTACCTGGCATACCAGGTTTTATTTTCCAGTGCTGTAAATATATAAATCTTCCAAAGCATTTTACATGTTCAGAAAGACAAGACTATGCCAAGTTGCCTTATTTGAAGTCCTCAAGTTTATATATACTATGTTATTAAAAAAAAAAAAAGTAAACTTCCTGGATAAAAATCACAGGACTACTCGGAGCTGACTAATAGCAGGTAGCACTTTTGTGCATACTGTGCAACATATTGCGATATAAACAATGGCTGTTCCAATACAGAAATAGAAAAGGTGATTCATTTTGGTTTGGAATGAAACAGCAGCATATCTTGGTGTTGCTAATAAAAGCCTTTAGGATTTTGCTCCCTACAGGCTTCATTGCAATAATAGCAGTGCTTCTGTTAGCTCATTATCAGCATTGCTGGCAGCGCAGGAGGGAGAATTGGTTGCACATTCAGATTATTATTGTCATTGTAACACTTTATATTAAGACTCCTTAAACAAAGGATTTACAAGCCATGTTGGAGAGAGTCTGTCAATAGAAGCTGTTATAGAATCATACTGTTAGTACAAGGGCTGATTAGTCCTTTATTGGCACCCTGTGAAAAATTTGCTAACTACCCATTAACTGTTTGTTAACTGAGCTGAGTATTCAGACATGTATGTTTGAGGAACATGAGGGACCATTTTGAGGATTTAATCTGGTTTCCTAAATATTACAGGTCACACCTTCTTGTCAGAGGAGTCCTGCAGTGAGCCAGCAGTTTCTGAATGAACTACTTCATCTTTCCTAGAAAACCAACCATTTTAAATCTGAAGTTCTCAAGAATCCTTAATGACTTAATACTTAAACTTGTAAAAGGCACTTATTCATGTGGTTCCAGATTTCAATTATTAAATAGCCTGTTACAGTAAAGATCCATCCACTACTGTAACCTTTCCCCTTATTTCTCACTGACTTTCTTTCACTTCATTTATATTCTATGTTCTATATAAAAATCGTTACCTAATATTTTAGGTTTTGGTGGAATCTGAGCTCCATCCAAGCTAGGGATCAGTCATGCTGATGTTATTATGAGCAAATGGTAACTCATCCTTCCAAAAATTACATATTCAACACCTAACAGATGTAGAAAAAGTTTAAAGGCTTGGAGGTTGGCCACAGAGAACGGAGTAAAGAAGTAATGGATACATGCAGCTCCCTGCCACTTTTATACCATGGTGAGACATCTCACCAGAGCTGCACCTACAAGGGTATTTGCCTTTGGAGACCTCTCTGGAAGAGGCCTCCGTCTCTCAGAGGTGACCAGGTTGCCTCTTACGGGTAATTTGAGACAGTGAATTAAAAACAAAACTAAGCTAAAATAACAAAACAAAAGAAAACAAAACAAAAATTCTCCCCATGCCATGCTACATCACGCACAGAATCACTGCATGTTAGTGGTGTAGCAGGTAATAAGAGCTATGAGCTCTGCCCATACCACTGGTGTTCCTGTATCCATGAGCTTTGTGTCCCAACCTCCATTTCTTACAGACCACTCTGCCTTCCCCTCTCATAGGCTTCCCTTTAGCCACCTTCCAGTGATGAGCTTTTCCGAGCACACAGAGTAACCTTGTGGTAGAACCAGGTTCCACATCAGGTTGTCTCATAAAATACCTTGGATCATCTCTTGTTTTTCCTTGAATAAATTCAACACATTCTGCCTATTTTTTTGCTAAGGTGTTTAGCAACAGTACAGCTGGGAACTGCGGAGTGCTGGCAGGTCAGGTCAGGCACTGTGCTTACTGCAGCAGTATTCTGCCATCAGCTGGTTCTGCTTCCCTGTAATTTGTTCAGGATTTGCATCAGGACCTCTAAGTTCACCTTCTGCAAAATATATATTATATTTTTCTCTCTTTCTGTCTCTCTGAGAGAAATGTTCCCCACTCCCTGTCTTTTAGAAGGGAATAATTTGCCACTGGATTGGAAAAAATTAGTACCATGTTGGGAGGGCAGCTCTGCCTGTTTCCCAGACACATTCCTTGTATTTGCTAATTTGTTTAATCATGAAAATGGCAGAAAGGCAGAGATGAAATCAAATGTATCAAAGGAGTTCCTTATGAGAGGTAGATCTAAAAAGAAGTGAGGATTCATCCTCCACAGTTATAAACGGGTTCCATTTGTACTGGCTGCAGTACACTCCAGATATCCTAAGGTTGTGGACTTTGAAGGATTCACAGTTCAAAGCAATATTAACATGTTCTTTAAGCAAATCTTATCAATTGAGAGATATTTTTGTGTCTAGTTCATCATGGCCAGGCTTCACGAACAAAGATTTGAGAAAGGCTCTACCCACGCTTGCTACAAGCGCGCTGATGGCTAAAAAGGCCAATGCGAGATAAACAAGTCCGGTTGCAGAAGGCACAGCAGAAAGACTCCCTGGGTGAGATCGACAAGACACGATTCTTTCTGCTTTGTCTTTTCTCCT
>JAWWLV010000121.1:104560696-104586703 GCA_035041135.1 Platyrinchus mystaceus | reverse complement strand
CCTTCCTTCCTTGCTTCCTTCCTTCCTTCCTTCCTTCCTTCCTTCCTTCCTTCCTTCCTTCCTTCCTCCTTCCTGCCTGCCTGCCTGCCTTCCTCCCACCCTCCCTCCCTCCTGATGTAGAGTAAAAAAATGAAAAGGACATTATCTGTGGGATGCTATTTCCTGTCAAAGTCTTTACTCATAAGTGCAATACACAAAGAATGGCAATCACCATGACTAATTGGGAATGATTTCAGCAAACTGAAGTCTTTCAGGCATTCTCTGGTTCATGAGAAGAGGCAGCAGAGTACACAGTCTGGCCAAAGCCTGGAATTTTGGTGCCAGTCTACTAACCCAATCCCATTTTATACAGAATTTGGGCAAGACTACAGACAGACTACACTGTCCTTTTCTCAGATTAACTGAAATTCTCTTTTAAGAAGGTGGGGATGGGAGGAGTGGCAAAGCTATGGGAATCTCCTGAGATATCATCTCAGTTCAATTCACTTGTAGTGAAACTTCACTGACTGGACAAGTGTCATGAAGACATTTATCCTAAATCAGTGACTTCTCAGAAACACAACTTCACATAATCTTGTATCTCAGACTCAGGAAGCAGTTCAGTGTTACTTTTTAAGATACACATAAGATAAAATTAATGTAGTGGGAAACACTACCTACATATGATTTCCCAACTAGACAGATAATAACACAGTGAACAACAACAGGAACCACCAGAGAAGTTAGCTCAAATGGAGAATTGGAAGTTGTTAACACAGAGATTCTGAAAATGGGCAGTTCTGGCCTCTGGAGAGACTTCTTTCAGTCTGTGTGGCCCTTGGAATATTTTCATCCAAGAGGAGTTCCCTTGGATGAAATCCTTGGAAAATATTTCCCTTTGATCTCTGGTGTATTACTCCTCTTTTGCAGCCAGCCAAAGTTTAAAACTAACTTGACTCCCCTTTGACTGATACAATTTCTACAGCCAGATACAGAATTAACATAGCAGGGATCAGAAAGACCCCAAGAAGCACTGACAATAATCAAAACAGTGCTTGTGTTGGGCAGTGGTAAAATGAAAATTTTGGATATGTCCGGAAGATGCTTGTCTCATCAGCACCAGCTGCTTAGACGGACATGGGCAATGGAGAAAATCATAATCCAGTAGAGAACTCACAGTTGCACAGAAGACAATGCAACTAGATCAACTCATACCACCTGGGAATCTGGGCTAAGACTGAAATCATAACAATAGAACTAAAAATAAGTTCCCACAAACAGGCCTACTCGTCAGCACTGTATCTTGCCTTAGTGAAGCTGGAGATCTGCTACTAATACATGCTTCTCGGCCCTAAATCATTTATTTTGGCAGCTCATAAAATATGGAAACTCTAACACTCAATATTCCCCACTGTCTCGTGATTACTGTTCAGGGACAGGCTCTTTATATCAAACAGAAACCTAAAGATTGTGGCATATTATCAAAACCATAATGAAATCTTGTGCAAGTACAGTAATCAGAGAGGGCTATTTGTCAAGACATACTGTAGAGAAAAACAAAATCCCACAGTAGAAGCAGGAGTGCTTGCTCTGCTGAGAAATACTGTGAAAATGAAATGAAGCTCTTTTTTCCTCCTCTATAATCAAAACTCAGTATGAAAACAAAAACGTTACCAAATAACTCTTGCTGATAAAAAAAAAAAAAAAAAAAGTTGGCTGGAAAGGAGCAGTGCATAATTTATACAGAAACAACATTAAAAAGGGGATTGTTCCATAGATATTTCTGAGTGTGTGATCGAAAATTTTGGCCCTGGGGGGAGCTCATGTTACTGCCACTACTGGGTTGATGCTGGATTTTACTCTTTCTGTGAGACAGTCAAAATCTGGGAAGGTGCATAGGGAATGAAGGTGTGGGCAGATCTGATATTACTTAGAAAGTCTCTGGTGAGAGTATGCCTGTGTTTTGACCCCACCTGCTGCAGGAGGTTACCCATTCTATCCACAAAATATCTGTAGAGGTTTAAACTTGACTCATTGTTTAACGATGAGAGTGCTGGAGCAGGAGTTACATGCTCTGGGATCTCCTTTTGGCTGTGCCATTGATTTGCGAGCCAGGGGCCTACTCAGTAAATCAGGGATAACATTATTAGGTTACTTAAATGGACTGTTTGGATGTTAATTACCCAGCACATTTGCAGTCAGTCTGCCCTTCTGAAAATTAGGCCACTTAGCTGTCTAAATGATGCTTAGCTCTGGGTGCAAAGATCAAACACTTCAGCTTAAATGTCCCCATTCTCGACTCTACAGGCTTTCATTGTACCATCATATTTTCGAATACCATCCCATTTCTAGAAGAGGAGGGCATGGTTAGGTCAGGATTATGTTTCAACCAGAGATCTGCAAAGATCTTAAGAGAAATAATACTATCTAATGTTATTATTTGCACAGTTGCAGGAGCACTGAATTACTGCATGTGTATGCAAATGCTGACGAGTAAAGGGCAGAAAGGGCGAGTGACTACAGGGGTATAACAGGATACTTTATTTTTGATCGTAAGTACAATGTATTATTGAAACAGAGCAATGCAAGGTTAGTACCTGTCAACAAGACAGCTGGAGGTCTCTTTTTTGCTGATAAATGTTGAGTGCAGCTGTGCTTGGCACATACTTTGGCTGCAAACAGGAGCCATGGCTTTAAACATCATTCTGATTTTTCCACTCCTGCTAATTGCTGCTTCTACTTCCTCAGGAGTGGCTCCCAGGTGACATACTGAAATCTATTTTAATAGAGAATAAAATAGTTCCTAGTGCTGCCTAGCCTTGTAAGCACCTGAATTTGTTAATTCATATGTACCAGTTGAAAGAATTTTAATTACACTTAGACCCAGAAGTTGCTTTATTGGTGGATAACAGCAGAGAGAGCTGGGCTTTTCATGTTCCTCACTGTAATACAGAACTTTTGCAGCAACCCACACTCCAGCGAGGGAGTGGTTATGATGATTGTCTAGGATGGTATGATGGTTTCAGGGCCAGGGCCCTTGCTGAAAGTGCAATTACCTTAAGTTAAATAGTTCATGACTGCAGGACTCCTATTTCTTGGATTTCAGGGTGATACAGAAAAAGTAACAGCTGGAAATAGACCTTCCCAACCCCAAGAGGTGTGTATCTTAGGAAGAAAGTTATTGCAACTAGAATTAAGTACTTAGTATTTCCTATTTGTCTCTGCCCCATGATATTCTTGTAGTTTTGCCAAATGTAAATGCATGAGCAAGAGTAGTCTGAAACATTTACATGAAAAAGATGTAAGACTAAAATCAAAATAATATAGGACAGAAGCTAGCAGGCTACAGCCACATTTTTAGTTCAGAGCACCATGGCCAGAAAATTTATCAATAGAAAATGTCTTTGCCTTCATTTTTCTATCTAAAAAATGGAAAGATTAATAGCAGGCAAAAAGGAGCAGAAAAAAATGATACATAGACAACACCTTCTATATTTATGGGGGTTCACCATACTGTTGCCTGCAGGTTAGAGAACTGCAGTGCTATGGCATTTTTCAGGCAAATCACACTGTTATGGGAAATTCATCTGCACCTTGACTGTTGCCTTAGCACAGTATCTTTTTCCAATTAAAAATCTATTATATTCTCCTTATAATATGCTCCCTGGCTCCTTTACCAGGTCTTCAAAATTTTCTATTTCACCTGCTTTCAGCTCTGTTTCTTTGACATCCCAAAGACACTTGACTTCCCTACGGAACCTTCAAAGTGACACAGCTAGAATCATCCTCCTTACTCATCGTCCTAAATTGATATTTCTTTTCCCTTCCTTGATAAGTCTTTTATTTGTTTTACTTTTCTTCCCACTAAAATCTGTGCCCAGCAGTGCTGCTTCTTCATATCAGCTCCTGATTCTACTTTTCTGCCAGCTGTACAAGCCTTCACTGCTTTTATTTCATGTATTGTTCTGACTCCGTCTATCACTCTGGATGCCTTACCAAAGATCAAAATTGCTTTAAGTCAAATTGCCAAAATTCTGAAGGCAATTTTTCCACAATCACCAAATTAGAGATGAGGCTGAAAGGCAAACAGAACTTTACTGTTTTATTTCTTTGTTTGTTTTGTTTTGAAACACGTTTTACACATGTTGCGTGTATCAAAGCTCTAAGACTTGTTCCAACACTGTCTCCATATATACCAGGGCTACATCTAGGAGGCCTTTGAGGTAAGTTGTGAACTCATTCTGCCTGACACCTATACCAACTTAAAGTGAACCAGATCCAGATTCAGTGTGCAAGCACAACTAGTGCTGCTGATTTGGAGCTGACTGCTGTTCAGCTGGCTTGAATCACAGGCAGAGGCTCCCTGTAAGACTTATTTGACTCAGTGCAGGTATCCACAGCATGTGTCAGCATTTGAGTCAACCTTCTACGTGGCCTTTATAATCTCTGCAGAGGCAGAATCTCTCTTTAAAGACCTTGTTTCTTATCTGAAACATAGGACACCTGTGCAATTCTATATCCAGTTTTCGAGGTTCAGATAACAGTTCCTTAATGTGGATAAGAATATGTCTGGCATCAGATGATTACACAGCTGGACCTCCATTTATAAACCTTTTGCTCAGAGCAGTTATCTGCTGATGGTGTACTAAAAAAGCTTAGAAGCATTTTCTTCACCATGGTAAGTTGTGTAATTTAAATGTACAACAAAGCAAACTGACCTGGCTCTGGCTGCAGCTGCAACAGTGGCAGTTTCCATCACCCTTGGTGATTGCAATACATTTTCTAACAGTAGACTCTTCCTGTTTTGTGGTGACTGGACATTTTATCACCACTTTATTAACAATATGTGATACATATAAAAAGTTACTTAATACCTGGGTATATTACAACTGCAATTAAACTTCCATGCTATTCAGTAACTTATCACAGAAACCATTTTAAAAGATGTACAGATTTATCTCTGAAATAATTAAATTATTTCCTCCCATGGTGCCCAATGAAATATTACACATAAATCTGGAAGCATTATTTCCTTTAAAATTTTCCTTCGTAGTGGTTTATTGATCTCTTTCTTGTCACTGCACCACTATGAAACATCTGTGTTTTTCCTTCAGCTCACAATGAGCTCCCATTTGAAAAGTCTGTAAATTCTGTGCTCCTCTAAAATCTACAGATAATTGATTCCAGGAGTGTGTGTCCACAGCAAAGTGTGTAGCTGCAGTTCCACTTCATTTAACAATATACAGTTCTTTGTTAGGTAGAGATCAAAGAATATAATTTTATTAAGTTTTGTTTGCCAGATTGGAAAAGAATGGGCTTTCTTTATTTTAAAAAAAGGGCAAATCAAGTATTTTTCTTATAGAATATAGAGTGCAAAAGGAGGTAAAGCAAAAGCAATTCATAAATATCTTGGAATAGTTTTCAACCAACAACAGCCTTAATGTATACTGCATTCAAAACACTTTAACTATTACTATAGAAAAGTGTCAATACCAAACAATAGTGAGGAATAAAAGGTCTTGGGAACTGCAGAAGTAACCAAGCATTTGCTACAATTTGTACCTCAGGAAAAAAGAGTCAGAGGGAAAGTAAAAGGGAGGTTATATTTAATTCTGTGCTACAATTCCATTCCTCTGACCTCACACATTTGAACAACTTTGTGTTAACCTGTGACTATCAGAACTACCAATTAGTACAAGTGTCTGCAGGATCAGGTCTTGCCTGCATAGCAAATGGTAATGGTTAAGTGTGACTTCACCACGCCGAGACTCCTGAAGCAGGGAAATTCCTGGGCGTGTGCCTGAAGCACAAAACAGGACATCACTTTTACACACATGGTACTCCCATGCCTACCTGAGGGAGATACTTCAGCATTGTGTTCAGAATGCTCTGAACCACCCAAAGGGCTTCTTCTCTGTCTGAAATGTCCCCATTTATTTTTTGAGAAATTAAGAAAAAAATATTCCCTTGTTGGTTTCAAGTTCTTTACTGAAAGTGTTTGAAAAACAGTTGAGATGAAGAAAAGATGAAATAGAAAAATCAAAACAGGATGTCCTGGAATGTAGCTGCCAATAGCAGTTTTGTTTTGGGATGGAGGAGTTCTCATCTTTTCATTGGTACTTTTTACTTCTGTTTTACATTTTGGAGGCCTGTGTATTTGTTTCTGCTTGAAAGCTTGGTGAAGGTAAAAAGCAGAGTCCAGCCTTCCTTCACAGTAAATAAGGTGGGTTTGGAATGTACAATCATCAAAAAAATTTGACACTGATGGGTACCACGGAACTGCCTAAATAGTTTTGGATATTGACTCTATTGATGGACAGAAGCTTGTTTATTGTTCTGTGTGACAAAACAACATAGTTCCTAATATTTATTTTATAATGTCATTTTTGTAGCTTTGGTTTCTTTAAAATGAGGTTCATGTTCAGAATGTGCAGAGTTAAAAATGGGACTAATTATTGTACAATGGGACATTATAATTAAAGCACATTACAGCTGCTTGCCTAAGAGTTTTAAAACAAACAAAACCCCAAAAAACCCGAACAAATAAATAAATCCTGGCAAAGTGCAAGTGGTTGCAAGTGGTTTTGCAATTTTGTGTAGAAAATTCTAAGCAATATGAAAAGACTAAACAGTTTGAAATGAAAATGTTGACGGTTTACACTTTTTTGTATTGAAATAACTTCTTAAACTATTTTTCAAAAAGGTAAAAATTCAAGATCTGAAGGATCTTATTTTATCTAACCAAACTGTTTGAAATGAAACACGAAAAAGGGACTGTTTCATTGTTTTGGTTTTTTTTAATCTAAGATATATTCCCTTTTGAGATGGAGAAATATCCAAGTAGGGGAATTTCCTTACATTTTCTTCATGAACTTCTAAACTCTTCACAAAACTCAAATTAAACATCAAAAGCAAGACCAATAAAATGTTTTACAAAATGTGCTATGAAAACACCAAAATGATGTCAACTTTGTCATTAATAACACTGTGACAGGATGAAAACTATTACATTTAATGCCTAGTAAAAGTAGTTGTTTGTTTATTTCCCTAACATTATCCAGAAAGACAGTTTATATTGTCTTTTGTTTATTTTTTTCACAGATTTATTTTTGTTAAGCAGAATGTTATCTGGTTTTGGGACATGTTTAACATCTCCATCTAGTGCTACTATTTTTCATGTGCTTTGTCTCTATTTTTCTCCATAAAAATGGTAGAACAACAGGATAATTGTGCCAAAACTGGAGATAATCACACTTCTATAAATCAACTAACTTTGAGTATGGCTAATTAATATAAGTAATTGTATTTGACACAGTTCTATTACAATATTCTTTGTGTGACTCTCAGACTAGTTTTCACAGTATCCTTTGTAGGTTTTTTGTGCAAAACAAACTGAGAAACAGAAGTTTGGATTAATTCCTCCTCACTTTAGAAATTTAATTCAGGGTGGTTATGGTGTGTATGCTTTAGGATCACAGTTTCCCTGAGTTCCCTCTATAGCCAAAGAAGACAGACAGGAGCCACCAGAGGGAGGCTGAGCCCATAGAAGGCCTATACCAAGGTAGCATATGAAACAGAAGGTGTTTCTGGAAGGGAATAGAGGAAAAAAGAAAAAACAGATAAGAGAGAAAAAAGGCAAAAAACCCCCAAAAACTGATATAAATCTTGGGTTCATGTGCAGTTTAATCACTGTATTCTGGTATCCTCATCTCTAAAAGATTATAGCAACCTAATGAAAGAGAGAGAAAGACTAAGGTGATCACTGATGTGGAACTACTTCCACCAAAGAAATATGTAATTTGGCTTAGAGTGTTCAGCCTGAGGAAGATCCTGTAGAAATGTGTACAATTATGCCCCTAAAAGAAGTTGAACTGGAAGCAGATGATCACTGTGCCTCATTTTTCCAGGAGTGGGTTTCACCAAATGAGTTAAACTCATGGCAGATTTGAAAGAAATGTGGGGGTATGTAAGAGATAAAGAGGCAGAACTCATTGCCCTGGGATTCAGGAGAAAGTTCAAGGAGATCAGACACATTCACGGCATAAAAAAATACAAAGCTTACTGTCAGATATGGGACTCTGGACAGTGTGGATATTTGGTCTGACCCATTCTTGAGCTCTTTTTTTTTTTTCTGCATAGGTTTCTGGGCCCACCAGTGAGGGGCATAGAAAGCTTTAACTCTGGCTAGTTATGTCAGTAATGTTTCTAAAGGTGGTGTGAAGGTCTTAAAGCATTGCCTAGCCTCACTCAGGAAATCTGTGGTGCAGCAGGACATCTCACTCCAAGCCTACAGCTAGCAAGCAAAGACATCCATCATGTCTAAACAACATTATTTTTGACTTGCACAGCTTTTCCCTGGAGTTCAAACAATTATTTACAGCCTGAAGAGAGGGCATCTGTAGTCACTTGGAGGATTTGGTCTCCTGCATGACCATACGAGACACTTCAGTCAACTTGTGGGCACAAACATAATTTCTGAATTTCATGTGTATATATCTATGTTATCATATTCTTTCACTGGGAAAGCAGTAACTACTGTATGTGGTAAAATGATATATTGTTGTCCGCAAAATGTCTTTGGCAACAGGATGTTCACTAGCCTTGGAATTTTGCCTTGTATAAATATTTTTAATCTACTCCATGTAGGCATATTTTGGCTGCAAAATAAAGGGGTTTGGAGATTAATATATCCAGGCTCAGTTCTGCTTATACATCCTACATACATCAAGGTTTTATTGAACTCTGTATCTAGAAACTTTGCATAGCATCTGTTTGGGGCCTTTTTTTTCTTTTTTTGCCTGCTTTAGTCAGAGTATTATGACTATATCCTATTTTTATACACTGCAAATGTAGTAATTTAGTCTACAGATATATTTTCATTCTTCAGATATAACCTATATAAAGCATGTTCAAATTTATGGTCATTGCTTTTCCTGTAAAGAATATTATTGGCCTCTTTTCAAATGTCCACATTTTCCCAAGGACTGTCCAAATAGCTATTTATCAATGAATAATGAATATAATAATTATTCGACAGTATCAAGTATCAAGTACCCTTCAGCTGGGTATCTCAAAGCTCTTTCAGCTATTTATTAATCCTCAGTATGCCCTTGGGAGTTATCTTTCACTAGTCTGTTTTCTTGGCACAGCAAGTGGGTCTCAGAGAAGTTGCATGCCTGGATTTAAGACTGAGTCCATCAGTCACAAGCAAAAGCACAGCCCAGAGCTTCTGCCTCATCCCTGCTCAGTGGAGCAATGGCATCTTTTGCTGGTTAAACATCTGCAAGAAGAAATGTAAAGGAGGGCCAAGATGGTTATTCTGCCCAGGGGTACTTTGTCATCTCTTTGTCAAGGGAATCTTATATGTATATATAAGTATACACAAGTATACACATATACCTGATGCAACCATTTAACTAAGTTTCATAGGTTATCTTTCTGCTGCACATAATCTAATGATGGCTTTCCCAGATTGTCAGTCTCATGCTGGAGAAGACCATAGGTAGGGAGTGCATCCCCCCACACCTCAGCGCTTGCTGCCTGAGCACAGGCAGTCCAAAACAGAGGCTCACTACAGGAAAACAAAACTGCTGCTGGTGGAGAGGTAAAACAACAAAACAGAGAAAGGGGATCTTTCCCTAACTCAGATATCAACAGTTCTACTGAGAATACAGGAATAGCTTTCAGATGGACCATGGCCATTCACATCTTTGTCCAACTTCTGCCTCAATCTGGATTTGATAAGGCATCTGCAAATGCCAGAATGCAAGTTCAGAATACAATTTAGCAGCTGCCCAAAGAGCCACTAGTTTAAGTCAAACCTCATTTAAAAAAAAAAAAAATGTGTTTCCCAGTTCTTACAGAGCTGGAAGTTGTTGCTCGCACTGGTTGTATGTGCTTCTCTTCATGTAGCACTGTATACATTTCATGTGTGATACAAGTAATATTAATTGAAAGAGACTGTGAGATCTTTTATTTATGCTTGCTACCATATGATTTTTTTCAGAACTTTCCTGGGACAATTAGTCTAGTATTTCTGTAAGCTTATATCTCATTACAGAGGACCAGACTGTCCTCTGTAACACAGACACACATACTACATCCTTAATTGGAAATAAAAGTCTGACACTGCCCCTTCCAGCCTGGCTCTGTGGCCTTTGCCATGTGTGAGTGTGAGAATGTAGGGGCATAGGTCGTTCCTCTTCCCTCCCACTCTCCTGCTACAGAAATCACCAGAGAAGGCAAAGCACCTATTTCAGCTTTCAGCAAACTTTTGGCTAAGATCGGGGTCATAGGAACAAAGAAAGGGTGGAGGAGTTGCAGCAGTGACTAAACACAGGATTCTAGAAATGCAGTGTAATGCAGAATGAGAAATATGGCAAAGCCATTGCTTGGCAGCTGATGCTGCTGGTTGGAAATTTAATGGCAACCAAGAGGTGCTCTCTTTAGAGAGGTCAGACAGTATCTGTCCTCAGTTTGGCATTGCCATCATGTTGTTGGGCATTACTCAAAATCTGTCACTGTCCATGGATTCATGATCTAATATATACACTAACTGGGAAAAAGGGAACAAGAATAACCCATGTCACACTGGAGTGACAGATGTTGGGTTTATACTGTACCTGAAGCCTCCTGTGAAAAGAGTTCCACCTGGATATCTTTACCAAACCAATTATGGACAACTGCAGGGAGGTGCTTATCATTGCTGTAGAGCTTCTTCTTCCCATTTTGTCTGAATGTGGAAAACAGTTAACTGCTTTCCCTTCCAAAACACGAAAGATAGACAGGACTACTGCATCATATACTGCATTTTTTTCCCCTCTGTTAGAGAAAATAAACTCAATTCTTTCGACTTTTCTTAAGCAATTTCTTTTTTTTCTCTCTCACTGTTTTGAAATTTCTCTGTCTTGAGCATACCTGTGTCCTCCTTGAAACCCAGACCTTGTCACATTACTTTATCTGAGACCTCATCCCTTTCAATTAAGTTATCTTCCACATGTTGTATGATTTTCTGCTTAACTTCTTCCAAACTGAAACCTTCTAAAGCATCAGATTGTAACTTAAGAAGCACAAGATCCACTCTAGTCCCAGAGTTACCTTCTGCTGGACTGATGTGATGCAGAATCATGGGAATATTTTGGATTTTGGACCCTATAGCAGTGTTGCAGCTATAGCAATTCTCACCTTCAAATAAGCTGTTTGTTTATGGGCCAAAGAAATATTATCTTCCCTTAAGGAAAGATATTAAAAATTTTCATACTCCCTAGAGACTCCCCCTGCTCTTCCTGTGTGGTTTCCCACAAGAGAGGAGTGATCTGGACCATGAAATGGATGTTATTTTATGAATAGTTAGCTTCATGTGTTTACAATGTGTTAGTGATAGTAAAGCATAGGAAGTCTTTAACCTAATGCTATTGCAGACTGAGCCACTGTGTACATAGAGACATTTTTCTTATTGCCACTGCTTTTTTAGAACACAGTTTTCCCTCTAACTCATTTCTATCATAACTTCCCTATCAATAACAGCAAACTGCAGGCCTCTGCCACAGCCATGGACTATTTCCAAACACAGAGACCAATCTCCAGCAAAAGTAATTTCCAAGTTTTGCCACAGAATAGCTTTTCTTCCCAAAAGGGAGGTTATAATAATATCATATAATCACAAGTGACCACTGCTGGCTTTTTAACGACAACCACTGTTACATACCAGGGGCATGGAAAGTGTTGGTGGTAGCTCTCCATGCTGATCTCTGTGTCCTTGTTCCTCCCTAACTCTTTTACCACCAGAGACAATAGAACTACTGCCCTCACAGTGTGATAATTTGAACTGAAAATCCTTGGTCCTGCTTCACAGGCCTTCCTGGATACATTCTTCCTTAGCTTGACTTCACTTACTACACCCTTTAGGATGTTATAGCATTTGATCTTCCACATTTCTATTTATTATGTGACAGTGCTGGCTTTGCTCCTTTGACTGCACAGGATACACATTTTGTGTCCCAGGAGTCACTAGGGATCGTGTGAATGTCTCAGTAACAGAGAATACAAAAAGTACAAGATTTAAGTACAAAAATGGGGATTAAAATCCAAAGATCTTGTTTTATACTCAGAATCCTCCAGCTAATATACCAGTGCTCCTGGCTGGAGTCTAGTAGTAAAAAAAAATCTGGTATTTTGTTCAACAGGAAAGATTCAGAATAATATTGTCTTTTTGGTTAGACATGTGTAATTGAACAGTACATATTTCTGTGGTTTAGGTAGTCATGTTTGACATAATCTGTAATAATTAGCAAAGCCTTGTTGACCTATAGCACTCTTAGCTGCAAAGCAGAGTGTGTGAATTGCTCCTTGAGGAAAATTCACCCTTAATGTAATTCCATTAACTTCATGCCCTTGAGATTTTTACTGATATCTACCACTAACATCAAAGGTCTTGGCTAATTAAAGTGTAGAATAAAAATTACCCTTTTCCATCCCTTAAAATTCCACCCAGATCAGAAGGGAAATCCCCTGTGGTTTTTATTGTCCCTTCCCATAAGGATAAACAACCTTCTCTGAGAGCTCTTGTTTTTACCCACTGTGACAGTTAAATGGACACTGCTGGGTTGAAAGTAATGCTTCCAATTCTGACTCTTATTTGCACTAGTATAAATCACTAGTAGCTCCACTGCAGAAAAAGAAATTACAGTGGGAAAAAAATCAGTATAGGTGGGAAGAAAAACAGACCCTCATATTTACAGCAAATGAAACAGCACTATCTAAATGTTACCTATAACCTGTTAGACTCCCAGAAATGTACTTGCTCTTAAAATCCAATTTACATATCAGTCTTTATGGTGTTCAACTCAGCATACTCCATAAACTTATGGAGTTTATATATTTCAATTATATTTGTTTTCATCATATAGCTAAAAAATATTTTCCACTGCTTCTGTAATATAATAAATAACATTATTGTAAGCAGTAATAGCAAGGAAGTTTTCTACTATGACATTATTCTGCTACTTTAAACAGTGGAAGACCACAACATGTTCTTGTCTCAAATAACATGTTGGTGTCGGAATCTGAGGAGCTTATATACAATTTTGGGAAATTCATGTACCATCTTGATAATCTGTCTGTGCCATAAACTATGTGAGATTAAGTTGAAATTTCCCTTTCCTGGGAAGATACTTTTACTTATAATAATTACAAACCTAAACACTGCCTTTTGGAAAACTAGAAATATCAAAACTTTCCACAGAAAAGAAAATCCATGTAAAAAAAAAAAAAGTTGTTTATTCACAATGAAGATATTGTTTTGAAATTTTCATGATTAAATAATTCTTGGAAGATCACCCTCTGAAACTTCAGCCAAGGTTTCCAGACTGCCCAGCCCCACCAACACTAGGGAAGGTCAGAACCTGTGGAGGCTGGGGCAGCCCTATCAACATGAGCCTTAGAAGAATAAACAATTTCTGGTCCAACAACAACCTGTGAGGGTTGGCAGGAACATGGTAGGCTTCCAGCAGGACCCTGTTTGTTTTTCATCAAAACTTCATCAGACCTGACACATTCCTGCAAAATACTTCTGTTTCCCCATACTGGCATTTTCCAACAAAAGAAGTGTTTGATCGCTGGCTCCCAACCAACTCTATTCTAAAGCGATCTCTACAAGCTGGTCCATAAACAGTAACAGGTTATTTCCAGTAGTTTACACCTGACTGGCACATACTCAGCTCTCTTTCACTATCCAAACTATTCCTCCAGGCACTTTTGTTTACACACGTATCCTTTGGGTAAGAGCATAATTTAGTCTCACTAAGAAAATATATCAGTGGTCACTGATCAATGTAATATACTTGAGAGACTAAACCAGATTAAAGTGAGCCTATTAATACCACAAAATACCAATCAATATTTGAACTGTTTATCTATATATATGCTAAAGTGCATTAGCAAAATAGCAGCATATATACAAAGCCGTCCATTGTACCCACGTTGGTCCATTTTTCTTCAGTCTACAGCTGTGCACGTAGCCCCACTGGTTGTAAAATGCCAAAACACTGTTCCTGACAGATCACACCTGCTTCAAATAACACATCTCACCCCACACTAATCTGGAGCTATAGGCTGGTTTTAATGATTTTAAAATGCTGGTATTAACTCTTAATGCTCAACTAGTTTTTATGGAAGCAGCAGAGTACATTTTGTCTAGTTTTAATATAATCCCAATAAAACAGCTGGGAAATTGCAGTGCCAGAGAAAAGACATTCAAATCCACCATTTCCCCTATTGTAATAATAATCAGTTTGACAAACTCAGATAGTAAAGCAGATTGTAGCACTTTGGGGCTTTTTATACATATATTTAATTATATTGTTAAGTTCTCCATTTGAAAGCAATTAAAAAAATACTTTCAGTTCAAGATTATAAAACTACCCGTCTTCTTTCAGCCTGACATTTTTATTGGTAATCTGAGTTATAACATGCTCAGGTTCATTCCTCCTTGATTGGCTGCTGAGCTTTCTGCCAGAGTTTTATAGCTTTATGGGAAAGTACAGTATTTAAAACTCCTTTAAATTCATAGCCTACTCCTGCTTCTGAAAAAACTTCTTTTGACTTCTCAACAATGCATAACAAGAGTCCATGTTTACTTAAAAACATCTGCTTCATCATTTTTGGTGTAACATAAAAAGTGTGCTGATATTTTCCATACTTTACTGTCCCTGGAGGTGTTTAAGGAAAGATTGGACATGGCACTTAGTGCCATGGTCTAGTTGACATGGTGGTGTTCAGTCAAAGGCTGGACTCCATGATCTCAGAGGTCTTTTCTAACTAATTGAGTCTATGATTCCATGATTCTACCCTTGTGTCAAACTGTGAGATGATTTCTTTGGGGCTAAACCTGGCTTCCCCTCTGCCCCACCACATCTAGTGGAGTTGTGTGGTAAGAAGGGGTGAAAAATTAGCATCCCAGAGGAAGTGCTAACATACCACAACCCTTAGAGACTTTTACCTAGATCTTATCTACAACCTGATGTGAGCAAAGAGTGAGCAGGAAATCTCATTGCCTGGGCCTGTTGCCGGTTTCCCAGATGAGAATAAAAGAGGCATAAAGACCACTAGAAGAATCACAGGAACCAGAAGGGTTCCTTTTGCAGTCTTACAGAGAAACTCAGATCATATACTGCTAGTAAGTGCAAAGAACTGCTTCTTACACCAAAGGCAGAGGCAAAAAAAGTTCATTGGAAAGCTCCAACTTTTTTTATATAGTTCTGCAGCATTCTAGTTCTTCTAAAATTCTGTTCTGAGCTAATTCCAAGTTACAGCTTTTCTCTATTCAGAATCTATCCAGCTCCCCTTGTCCCACTGGGAGGCAGGGACTGGTGTGTGTGGAGGGGAAGGAGGATGCATGGCTGCTGGCCCACCTCACTGGGGACTGAAGACAGTGCCCAGAGGCTCTGGTGGCAACAGAGCAGCTCTGTAGGAAGTCACCAGTGTGGGACCAAGGACATTAGTGTGCCATTTCCTGAGAGAGTGGTGGTTCCTCAGCATCTTCAACAGATCCCCTCAGAGGCTTGAAACTGGGATAGGGAAAGCTTTGGCCCAAGATAGCACAGCCATTCCTACTCTGTATCAGAAGGTGCCCAGACAACATTATAGTCATGATATTCTGACAAGAATAAGTTGGGTACAGTCTGTACTGATGCCATTCCTGTGTCAGGTACTTGGCTCTGTTTCTGGTAAATACTGAAGAAAAAATACACCGGTGAATACGTGTGGCTGCTGACAATAGACCTTAAGCACTTTGTTGAGTAGAACAAGGGAGTTTTGTAGATGCTAAACCTCTGTCAACAAGTGAGGATCATCACACCAGACTTTCAAAACATGCTTTGATGCCTGTTAGCCAGAGGTTGCTCCCTCATACTCATCCACATTGGTGCAGCATTGCAGCAATGACTTTTATGCCACATAAATGCAAGTTTGTTTTTCCAGAGCCTTTTCTAAGAAGGTACTGATTCACAGCTAAGTCTCCCCCAAACTTAACACTGTACTTACTGAAGGAACACAGGGTGCATGAAAGCATAACAGTAAGAAGCTGTTTATACCCTTTAATATTATAACTCAGCTTTTGTCATAAATCTCTCTCCTTGATTGCACATACCTCCAGCATGAACTCATGCTCCTTTTGATTTTCCTCTTTATTACCCTTAGCCAACTGAGTGATGTGTGAGTTTCTGTCATGGTGCTGACTCTATTACAAAGTGCAAAGGTAATTTACATCACGGGCTGGTAGGACAACCAATAGCACCATGCCTGGGAGGTGTGCAACTCCAACAAGACTCTCTCTTTTATGGATAATGGAGAGCAATATTTTTTTAAAAAACAAACTATAAATTTCTGTGCATGGTCAGAGGCAAGTCCTTGGGGTGGGAATGCAGATTTACACCTAGCCCTCTAGCAGCATCGTGAGGAGTCAGCATAGTCTTTCGAACGAAAAGTCCCGAAAGCAGAGCCTGAGCCACCTCCTCACTGGCTGAATTCCTCTGGCTCAATGTGGGGGAATCAGAGGTGTGGGGGGAAACACAAAATTCATGGTTTTTTGCTGAAGGAGTTCACTGTAAATCAAGACTCCCTGGAGTCAGAGCTGCAGTTTTCACACAACTCCATACCCTGGACTATTTGGAAATTTTCATTCAGTTTGGATATAAACAAACCTTCACTCTATCTGAGTTCAGGCAGGGGCAAAAACTCTCCCAGGAGCACAGACTGAGTGAATGGGGTCAGTTTTCAGAGGGTCAGGAGGAAGAAAATCCTTTCCAGGTGGCACTCAGCGGATATTCACAATACCAATGGAAGCAACTAATTCCAGAGGCCAGTCACCCGACACTCTATTTATAGCCATTAAGTAGAGATAGGCACCTCAAAAAGTGGTTTAGAGAATCCTAGTTAGGCTTTTGGTGTGATCTGTGCTTTGAAGAAAACTCACCTTTCCCAGTGGTGTATAAACTTTACTCCTACCTGAGACAGGAGCTCACAGTTAGCCTGGGTGAATGCACTCATCTGCATCTCTGTGCGACTTCAAGACTGGCAAATCCAAATCTCCCTGTGGCTGGAGACACAGGCACAGCATCAACTCCATCCCAGGCCCTCAGACAAACAGGGATGTTAAAATGCACTCCAATGTCTGCCAGTTTTGATTCAAAATACTGCAGGATACATCCCAATGCCCCAAATTCTATAAGCATTATAAAATTTGCATTTTATGGTGAAAGGTCATTTTCAAAAACACCCCTACAACCTTGTCCCAGGCATTCTTCTGACAAAATCATGCTTCTGACTCTAAACTTCACACTCAGAGAAATATGTTATTGTTGTGTTCATACAGAGCAATGAGAAGGGAGGAAACTTCCTCTGCCTCATAATGTCATGTGCATTTACGTATGATACTTCTGTTTTACTTTTTAAGAAATTCAGCAATACAACAGGCAACAGTGACACATGAAATCTCTTGTGTCACTTATGCACCACATAAGGAAAAAGTTTTTCCTTCATCTTCCTCAGGTAACTCATGAGCACACTGTTTTCATGCTCCAGTGGGCATACTGAAATAATTCTTGCTAGAAATTTCTGGTGTTTGACAATATTTTAATATTAGAAATATGTTCTGAAAATATAGTGAAGTTTGATAGATACAAAATTTGCATCCATTTGATCAAAGCTACTCAAAGGAATGAGCTCCTATTTCAATTATATGGGAGTTAGAGGCCCAGGTAACTTTGAGAAATAGGTTTCAGCAGTCATCAAACTCAAATTCTGATTTTCATTGAAATACAGAGGAAACATTATGTTAAATTGCAGTGGTGGTGGTATACCTTTACTCATGGATGTGGTGCACAGCTTCACCAGATGAGTTGCCTAGTAGCTTGCATTATACACACAAGACAATTCAATACAAAATTTCCTCCACTGGCTTTCAGTACACAGCTTAACTCAAGTCCTTTCATAAAGGGGCTTAGTTTAAGCCAGGGATATTAGGACTGGGAATCTTTCCATAAAAATATAATTTTCAACCACTGCCTTAGCAGAAATGGAAAAGAATTACACTCTCTATAACCTCAAGGAAGCCTCGGCATTATTATGAGAGGAACCAGTGTAGCTTCTCTGTAAATACTCTTGCACCAAACATTTCTGCAGGACTTGTTTTTGCAGCAGTAGCTTAATTCCAAAGGCATATAAATCTACCTTGTTTGTAAAACTACTGTAGGGCAATACAACACAGGCCAAATCTTCGTTCCACTGACATCCACAAGACTGATAGCAGCAGAAGAAAGCAACACTCCCATATGTTTATTACATCGTATTTTATATGGCTGTCATGCTCCACTAGGTTTGCACCAAGCTGAAGTCTGACCTTCATCTTAGTAGGAATATGCAGGGCAGAGTGACTGCACGTAGGCTGCTTTATTTACCAGCCATCCCTGGGTGTTGCATTATCTCCCTCTGGGGCATGTTCTACATCTGCTTTAAGGGTGTGTTTACACAGAAGTGAGTGTAGTGTGAGTAGACATTCCATAGCAAGCATTTTAAGGAATATCTGAGGACTGTTTGCAGTACAGCTGTGATAGCACAGACTTCAGCACAGACTGGGGACCCCTATCTTTGCTTAGTTTTAGGGCTAGTCTGCCTAAGCCCAAAACTACTGGCCAGCACAATCTCATCCAAGTCCAGGGAACTCTAAGATTTTGTAGGTCCACTCAAACTCTCCTTCTCTGATCCTATGCATAGAACAACGTGGTGAGATTGCAGAAGCCAGACAAACACCACATCAGCACATCCAGCATCCCACTGTCAGCAGACACCACATACTAAATATACTATTAAATATTATATTCTACACAGCTAGAAGAAAAATATATAAACACACACTTATCCCTAGGCTGCCCAGACTAAGACAATGGTCTGACTGCCTTTAGCAACAAGACCAGCCTGAGCCCTTAAATTTAGTATTTGGGAGTGTTGTAATGTTAAAGTCATGCTTTAAAAAAGCATATGTATATCTACTTATCAACTTATGGTTGCTTTGACTGTTGTGCATGTCCTTTGTATTCCCTTGGCACCTGGAGCATTCCTCAATTAACTCAGGCAAGTCAGAGTGAAGACACAAAATTAAGGCTGTCCAGCAAGAAGCAGAGCATGGACTTAGATGCTGAGCTGCCAGGAGGAAAGAATATGAGCACATTTCTCTGCATTGTACTGTTTACTCCTAATTTGGTGTTCTAGTAAAGTAACTTCTGTATCCTCCTCTCCATAACTCACACATCCCTGTGTTTATGCACTGTGTGTTAAGTCAATGAACTGTGACTGTGACTGCATCTGTGACTTAGAGATTGTATCATTTTTTCTGACCTTCTTATCCACCTTTCAGCAATTGTACACAGGACGAGACTATTTTTGTTCATGTCATAGGGTCTACCTTTTCACATACAACTCTCCTCAAGGTCCAGTCAGGACTCCCAGATTATTTGAATTCTTGTAGGTGCTATTTGAAATTATGTTGGTTATTCTGAGAAAATTGCATAGAAGGCAACATTGCAGTCTGACTTAAGGACACTGTCCCCCTAAAGACACTGCCTTAAAAAGAAAGTGTCTTGTGTCTATTCAAGCATTTGCATCAAGTATAACCAACAGAATCTTTTAAACACAGAATTGAATTGGACCTGAAACATCTACAGTCTGACTAGTTGGAGGGTGCTGAATAAGCTGGTTTACTTCTGAATATCTTGATTTCTTCATCAGTGAAACAGATAAAATTAATTTCCCCTGTAAGTCTTTTGAGATTTATTAATTATTAAAGATATCTAAAGAAGAACGTTTTATAATTGGTTATATTTAATGTCTTTATATCCTTTTGACAAGTTCACTTGTGTTAAAAATCTGCTGTACTGGTTGAAATTAAAATTGTTCTTGTTCAAGTGTTTGTATAGATTTTATACATCTAAATATTCAGGTTTTTTAATGTTTGTATCTTCATTTTCCTTAAAGAGGCAGATTTTTTTATCTGAACTTTTATTCTGCAACCCTTTGAAAATTATTTTAATCAATGACAGTGTAGCTCTGTTGCACAGAGGAAAATTATGGCTCTACCTTTAATACTCATAATGACTTCTTTTTATGTATCATAACAGCTCCAAACAGTAAGCAGCACATTACTACAACTGGCTATTTATTACACCTACTGTACAAAAGGAAGCAAGTCTCTATTAGCTTTTTGTTCATATAGATGTTCCTATAAACCAGATAGTCAAGTGATGTATTTATTTTGGTCGCAAGCCAAGCAGAAATATTTAAACCCTGCTTTTGGAAGCAAGAATTATCTAATCACTCACTAGCTTTTATAATAAAACATTTATCATGGAACATTAATCCATTAGTACTTATTTTCCATCCCATCCTTTCACTAGCACCTTGCTTTGAACAAGGTTGAGTTTGGCTGTGATTTTTCCTTTTATCATATATCATAGTTACATGATGGGACACACCAACATTGAATTCAGAAAAAAACCCTTGCACTTTGCTTGAACTTGGCACCCAGATGTTCTGCTTGTGCTTCCACTGCTAACAAAATAGTGCATGTGTGAGTTCTGAAATAAGTCTTTCATCGTAATGTTCCAGGGTTTCATGGATGTAAGGAGGCATGTGGAAACAGCTAAGAATAATTACCTGCTAAAGAAAAACTTGTGTTTAACTGGCTTTGTTTTTTCACAGCTTTAATTTGCATAGCACATCACCAAACTGCCACGCTTAAGCTCTCTGGCATTAAAGGCAAAAATGAAATGCTTCAGGGGAATTTCTGCTTTGTTTTGCTTTGTTTTGCCAAATTAGAGATTAAAGGTAACCCCTGACTAAAAAGTGCAGTCCTTGACTCTGTGATGACACATCACCTGTGGTGCCACGTGACTGATAAAAGTTGGACTTCCTCAGGCTTTTGCTGGACCTGGATTTACAAAGCCACTGCTCAACCCAATGTCAGCTCAGGACCAGAGGGTGGCATGTCCTCTTACAGCAAAAAAGTGATGATAGGAAGGGGAGCACTCAGGGAACTCCACAGTCTCATTCCATTTTCTTCTGCTCCCTCTGAAAACAGAGAAATAAGTCAAGAAAAGGAAGGTGAGAAAATTATGAGAAAACAGGAGGAAATGACTGCAAGGAAAAAAAAAACAAACAGGATATCTGTGCAACTAAGAAGTCTATGCTGATCTATGGCCTTTGTGTGTTTCTCCTCCCAGCAGCAGCTGGATGCCCTGGTAGGTAGGTATCTCTGGAAACATCATGACAGCTGGGTCTCTCCTCCATTCCCAGGGTGTGCTGGACTGGGAACAGGGGCTCAGACTGCAAAACTTAGCTGAATCCAAGATCATTCCCCTTCACACATCTCAAACATTGCAAAACCTTGATACTGTGTGCCTCCAAATGGGATTCTGCAGTCTGGTGTCAAAGGGAGGCTGCTGCATTTTTTTCCCATTTCTATGAAGAAATGTTCCATTCCTGAGCCAAAAAACAGCCCTTTTTGTAACATGCATCACAGAATGTATGAAATATCAGAGCCAAGTCCTGTGAACTCTGGGTGTAATCTTTACTGCTGCAGTAGATCCCTTGCAACCCATAGGTGTAATAAATACTATGTCAAGCTTTTACAGAACAAGGGCCAAACTATCATTAATTGTAACATTGGAAGACTCTGATTCACTCCACCTCTCTGAGGTGCTTGTGTCAAATGATGGTTTTAGGCAGGCTGCAACTCAGGAAGATTAGTGACTGGATTCACCACAGTGATGAGTGAGGCTAAGTCAAATAAAATGCACACACAGACAAAAACTGACCGCTAGAGAAAATTACTCCTGGGAAATACAGAATAAAGGAGGACATGATTCTGAAGACCATACGTTGTTTCATTATTCAGGTATAAACTTTCCATGCTGGTTGTTAATAGATAAGAGTGATGTGGTCTGTGGTCCCCAGAGGAAAGTGCCCATCACCTTATGAAAGAGTCTATCACCCTGTGGGGGCTTAATGTGCCAGAAAGTAACTGATACAGGAGTAGTTCTTTATACATTTCAGACTTTAATCTTCATTAGAAATGTCTGCTATGATTTTGGGAGGGGAGAAATTTCTGTCTTATCTTCACTGTAGGCTTTTAATCTTTCGAGAATTAATGTGCATCTTACACCTGTAATTCTCATAGAACTTCTGTGGACATTAGAAGAAATGTTGTGTGCAAAGACAAACACAATACAGAGTAAAAGAAAGCAAGCTAGTCACTAAGTAAAACTCCCTTAAAAAGAATTTTAAAAGTGATTTTTTAAGTTCCAAACATTTAAAAGAAGACTACAATATGGTCATAGCTGGAACATGAAAAGTAGACTCCTTAATTAAGCTACATTTTTTTTAGTTATTCCAGTAATTCCTTTCTACTAATTTATGTGGAAGTTATCTTTGCTAGATAAGTACAAGACTATCCCTCTACTCTAAATAGGGATAATATATTCTAAAACTAGGCTTATCCTTTAAGATTACTTGTTTTTTCAGTATATTAATCTAGTGTTTATCTTTAAGATACCCTTTCTTTTTTTTATGTATGCTTCACTTTTGTATTAGAAAACATTTTTCAGTTTTTTGTAACATAGGTAATTCAAAGCTATATTAAAGAAAATCTGGATTGAATATCCAGATATTTCAATTAGCAGAAAAAAAAATATTTTCTTTCTTCCTATTGTCAAACCATTTACTGCCTTCTCAAAACAAGTTATCAGCACAATAATCTGAGAATTTCTGTCATTTAAATGGTATTACCTCACTTTAAATTTCATTAAGCTGCCAGTGTAGGTGTGTTTAAGTGATCTGATGGAATTCCATCAGCACCTACTGATCCAAAGATTAGTTCAGCACTTGTGTCAAAATGAGTAGCATCAAGTCCACTCTAACTTTGGAAGCTAGGGGCTGTTCCAGTGGGCTGCTCCAGAAGCTAGAAAGAGGTAATGAAGTCAAATTCATATCACCTTTTCTCTTCTTGAACTAGATTTACTCATATAAATACATGCAAAATAATAACAAGTAATATAATACAACAGAATACAATATATGGCATGCAATACAATAAATAGACCTAACATTGTTGAATAGTTATAAGATTAGACAGTGAACTTTCTACCAGTTTCTGACACTAGGACACTATTAGGAAAACCCCTTTTGACAGGGTCATCGTATCTTCTGATGAGCCTTCCTTTGCTGGAAGACATTCCTGCATGATACAACAATGTGTCTCACCCAGTGTTATTGTTTGCACAATTGTCCTCAGAGAAGCTTGCAATATATAAGAGATACCAATCAGAGGGACCTTGACAGGCCTGAGAGGTGGGTCTGTGCAAATCTCATGAAGTTCAGCAAGGTCCTGCACCTGGATCAGGGCAATCTCAAGCATGGGCACAGTCTGGGCAGAGAATGGACTGAGACTACCCCGGGGAGAAGGACTTAGGGGTGTTTGTGAATGAAAACCTCAGCATGACTTGACAATGCATGCTTGCAGCCCAGAAAGCCAACCCTATGGTTGTGGAGATCAGAAGAGGTGCCCAAGGACTAGAAGAAAGCAAATGTCACCCTGGTCACCTAGTGAGCTATCTGCCCGTTGGCCTCACCTCAATCCCTGGAAAGATGATGGAGCATCTCATTCTGGAGGCCATCTGTATCCACATGGATGACAAGGTGATCAGGAGCGATCAGCTTGGATCCACTAAAGGTGAATCATTCTTGACCAACCTGATTGCCTTCTATGGTGAAATAACAACCTGGATGGATGAAGGGAGAGCAGTGTATACTGTCTTCCTCAACTTCAGCAAGGCTTTTGACACTATCTCTCACAACATCCTCATGGGAAAACTCCGGAAGTGTGGACTGGATGAGTGGGGAGCAAGGTGGATTGAGAACTGGGTGAACGGCAGAGGGTTGCTATTAGTGGCACAGGGTCTACTTGGAGGCCTGTCACTAGTGGTGTCCCCTAAGGTTCAACACTGAGCCCAGCATTGTTTAACTTATTAATCAAGGACTTCGATGAAGGATCAGATGTATCCTCAACAATCTGGTGATAATACAAAGCTGGGAGAAATGGCTGATACCCCAGAGCAGGCCTTCAGAAGGACCTTGACAGGTTGGAGAGATGGGCAGAAATGAACTATCTGAAGTCCAACAAAGGCAAATGCGGGGTCCTGAACCTGGGAAAGAACAACCCCATGCACCACTACAGGCTGGAAGGCAGCTCTGTGGAGAAAGACCTGGGGATCTGGTGGACAGCAGGCTGTCCATGAGTCAGCAATGTGCCTTGGTGGCCAGCAAGGCCTGTGGTATCCTGGGGGGCATCAGGAAGAGCATTGCCAGGAGATTGAGGGAGGTGATCTGCCCATCTAGTCAACCCTAATGAGGCCACATCTGGAGTATTGTGTTCAGTTCTGGGCAACTCCATACATTGGAGGGCAACAAAGATGATTACGGGACTGGAGTATCTCTCTCACAGGGAAAGGCTGTGTTGGTTGGGCCTGTTCTTTCAAGAAGAGAAGATTGAGGAGACCTCATCAATGTCTATAAGTATCAAAGGGAGGGTGTCAAGAGGCTGGAGACAGGCTCTTCTTGGTGGTGCCAATCAATAGGAAAAGAGGCAATGGGCAGAAACTGATGCAGAGGAAATTCCACCTGTATATGAGGAAAAACTGCTTTTCTGTGCAGGCGACCACAGACTGGAACAGATTGCCCAGAGAAGCTGTTCAGTCTCCCTCACTGGACATATTCAAGAATCATCTGGGGACAATCCAGTGCAACATGCTCTAGGATGACCCTGCTTGAGCAGAGAGGTTGGATCAAATGACTCACTGTGTTCCCTTCCAAACTTAGCCATTCTGTGATTCTGTGTCCTAGGCTGCACCAAAAGCATTGTGGCAAGGAGCTCAGGGGAGGGGATTCTGCCCCTCTACTCTGCTCTTGTGAGACCCCACCTGGAGTACTGCATCCAGCCCTGGGGCCCCCAACATAAGGACATGGGCCTGCTGGAGCTAGTCCAGGGGAGGCTGTTGGAGATGGGCTGGAGGCAGAGACAGAGTTTGGCAGGTGGAAGGAGGATTCTACTGACCCCTTGGACAAGACAACAGCAGATATCACTGCGCTTGATGTATTGCTTGAGAAACTTTAAGTGTGTTATGTGTTTGTGGTCAGATCTAAGGAATAAGTTGAGGCCACCATTTTGTGTTCAAGTTCTGTATGTTAAGGTTGTGAGTTTACTCCCTCGGCGGATGGAAAGAGCGGGTCGTTAGGGTAACTGCCCTGACCAATCATATTCCCCCAGTTATATAACAGTTATGTGCCTCCCCTCTATTGTCTATCCCTGATGCCTACCCAATTACCTATCCAAGTTTTGCATACTCCTCCTATGCTCTGCCCAAGGTCTTGAACCTTCCCTAACCTACTCTATAAAAACCCCCTCCATTTTGAATAAATCCAGATTGGCATCTATTGCCCATACGATTGGCATAGGCTGTTGTACCTTCCACTTTGCCCTGTCTTGACCAGATGCGACCCTTCCGGGCCTAGCCAAGGGAACTGCAACTCAGACTAAAGAATCCGTCAGTCTTGTCTTTTCCCTATCCTCACACCGTGACAGGAGGCCACAAAGCTGATCAGAATGCTGAAGAACCTCTCCTATGGAGACAGGCTGAGAGAGTTAGGGCTGTTCAACCTGGAGAAGAAACGGTCCCTGGGAGACCTTATAGCACCTTCTAGTACCCACAAAAGAGCTGGAGACGGATTTTTTGCAAGGGCCTGTTGAGCTGGGATGGGAGGTAGTGGCTTTAAACTGAAATAGAGTAGGTCTAGATTAGATTTTTGGAAGAAATTCTTTACTGTGGGGTGGTGAGGCACTGGAACAGTGTGGTGGGGGAAAACAGTTTTCCCCCCCTGAAGGTGAGAAAATGGTAAACCCCCAGGGGGTGGTGATCTTTAGAA
>JAWWLV010000121.1:104525667-104560596 GCA_035041135.1 Platyrinchus mystaceus | reverse complement strand
AACCATCTCACACCGGGTTAAAATTGGGGAGGGAGGCCTGAACTCGGAATTGGATTTTTAGGGCTCTCAAACCACGAGAAGCCCAGAGAAGCTGTGGATGCCCCATCCCTGGAAGGGTTCAAGACCAGGTTGGATGGGACTTTGAGCAACCTGGTCTAGTGGAAGGTGTCCCTGCAGGGACAGGGAGGTGGGAACTAGATGATCCTGAAAATCCTTTCAAACCCAAACCATTCTGTGATTCTATGATACATCAGCACGTTGGAGAAATAGACCTCTTTACAGCTGACCTTCACCAAGTACAAAGGTGAGGCTTATGACTGTGCAAGACTGGCCTCTTGCTAATTGTCTTATGACAGAGAAATTTAATCTTCCAGGACACACGAGCATAGTGACAGCCCTCAGTGTCTTCTGAATAACAATTCAAATGCATATATTTGATTAGCCTTTTGCACTCATTAATTAAATACTTATAGAAAATTTTACAGATAGGTAAATGTTTACAAAAAAAACCCCACCCTTATGTCTTTCTTGTCTTAGGGATGGATATGGGGGCAAAGCAACACTGATAACTAAGATAGTTTTCAGTCTTTCTAGAAAATTTAAATATATTTTACTTCTTTGCTTTCACAACTACAGAAAAGGCAACTCCTTGGAGATTTATCCCCTGTTAGACTACTGAGTGTGATTTCAATTGCAGGAAATACTGCATACTTTGGTCTGTATGTACATAAACACATTATAGGAGTTCTTATATGGGGCGGGGGGAGTTGCTAGCACTGTTAAAATATGAAAAAAGAAATCACTCCACTTAGAAAAAAGCTGCATGGAAAAAAACAGTCAAAATTGCCTAAGCGATGCTATCACATAATTAGATTGCCTGGCATAAGCTTAACACATGAAATGTCCTCAGTTCTCATGCCATTCTCTGTCTTGATTGAGGAAGGAACTAAAAGACCAGACTTTTTCCATTGCTAAATTTTCCATTGTGAAATTTGACATGTTCATGACTGCATAAGCTCTGTTAATCAATAAATCACTAGAAAAGTTAGATTAATTAACTAGTCAACAGCTCATAAGACAGTTCAGTCAGAACATCTGCATTTCCTTTTGTCCTATGTGATTTTTTTAGTGAAGTAAAATGTGGCTGTTTCTGTTCCCAGACTGTTTGCTTTAAATGTTCTATGGAAGAATTATGGATTATTTTTATTTACACTTCAGTAGCAACTGGCAGCATCCTCTAAGCTGCAGGCTTAATTTGTGCTAGGTTTTACATGATCCCATTTTAGTAGGAAAGTCTGGGAGTAGAGGGAGATGCGTAGTTGTTCCAGGGATGCTTGTCCCTACCCCCGCACAAGCCTTGGAGGCAAAGCCAACACCAGAGCTCAGATGTCTGGAGTCCTCATGCAGTGCCTTGCCAGCCATGCTGCCTGTCCTGCAAGAAAATACACAGGGCTGTGGTCTAAGCAAACAGCATTGTTTTCAAAGACAATTTGCCAGCATGAGCTTTCCTGTAAAAGGAACCATTTTATTAGCACTCTGGGTGGGATGTCATCCTCCAACAGGATGTCTCCCATGGAGTCATCTAACCTGCACTTCAGCACTGGGTGCTGAATGCAGTTGTCCTTCCAAAGTCAGTGCCCCAGCCCCTTTGGGAGAATACATGGGGGTGAGGGATGCTGGCAGCAACATAGAGTCACATGTGGTAGGTCACAGCATTTTTCCCTCTGGAGACAAGATTTGTATGTGTCTTAGTCAACAGAAAATAATTATGACTTTGCAAGGGGCTGGGTTGTAGATTCGGTCAGGGTGGTGTTGCTTGGATGCTTGTCACAGGAAATGGATCCTGCAAAAGGAGATAATATAAACTTAAAAATTGTAAACCTAATTTTACTTTTCACCTATGTTCCTATTGAGTTACCTCAGATTTCAAAGCTTTTCAAGAATGCAGCAAGGAAACACAGCATTTACTATTGTTTATTATGCTGATCAGGCTCTTTAGTTACGTAGTGTTTCTTACCTTATTTCAGATTTAATGCTCTGTCTAACCCAGCTGACGTTTCCAAACTCGCCTGATTAAGGGAGCATTCAAAACCTTCCTCCCACTCCCAAGCCCAGCAGAGACCCCTGAATCACCCTTGGCTGCCCATGCATGGAGCATTCACCGTCCTATAGCCTCTATACTTAGGACTGTTCTGGTTTATTTATATATGTGAGTTGCTGCCTCTACACTTATTTCCTTACAATGGTTAGAATTCATCTGTATGTCTCCCACCATTTTCATCACTGTTTCTCATGATAAGTCCTCTCCTCCGTTTCTGTAATTCTCCTTCACAAATCCTCGTTGCAAAACAAGATGAGAAAAATGTGAAATGTTGGATTACCTACTAGACAGAAATCCCAGAATTTTAGGAAGATCTGTTGCTGATCTTTTCAAATCTGACAAAAACAAGCATGGGTTTTCCTATCATTTGCCAGAACATGAGAAACAAAGTGGAGGCCATGGTGTCTTCCCCAGGGCACAAGTAGTAACACAATTTGGTAGTCATTACCCAGAGCACCATTTGAGACTTTGATTTCAAATACATGATAGCTCAGTTTCCATCTAAAGCAGCCAACAAACAAGTAAATCAGAAAATGTTACCCATGATGCCTTTTTTTTTTTTTTCCACTTGCCTCAGAAACAAAAAACAGAGGCCACGGAGCAATATATTGAAAATTTGAGCCATACCAATCTTTGAAGAATCACATACAAAATACTATTTTAAATGAAAAGTATGTGTGTTGCACTTTGGACCAGGTTGCCAGCTGATGTAAAACAGTTCAGCTCCTTTAATCATATGGGGCTATGCCAATTTACATCAGCTGAGGATCTGTCTAATAATAATATGTGAAGCAGGGCTTCACCACATACTGTACTGAATGCTGGAAAACATCCTGTACTTAAATGCATGCAGCTCTTTAACTCGGAGTATGAGACTGGCCACATTGTTTGACATAAGGGTTAGTTTTCAGATAGTGAAATTTCAGTTGCCAGGTGCCAGAGGCAATTTATCAGACACTCATAAAATAAAGATCAAAAAGCCCATCAGTCTCCCACTGCATCTGGGATCTAGGAAGGAACACTTACAGCCCCCTATCCTTTAAACAGCTCTCACTTAAAGAGCTCACTGTTTATAATAACAAGAAAAGGAGAAAGGGGTCAGGTCAAAACCAGCTGAACAGCAGGTGGTGTTATAAAGTCTTTTTTCCACAGTTAAAACTTTTGTGAAATAGTAGTTCAAGTGTACTCATACAAGCCTGTTTCATATTTTTAATTTGTATTTTTAGATAATTTTTGGCAATTAGAATACAAGTCACATATGAGTTGACCTCTTTTTCTCTGCTGTTTACTCCAACATGTTACAAAAATAATCCTGAATGATTTCCTTTCATGCTTCCCTTTTGACTGAAAACCCTTGTTACATACTACTGAACTTAGGTTTTAGATCCAGAACCAAAATTCCTCCAAAGTTCAAAGGGGTTCCCAGGCCGTGTTCCTGTTCATAACCAGCTTAGCTGGAATGGCACAAGATGAGAAGTTTGGATTCAGATCTGAACTGTACCATTGTTTAATATTTAAGTACTCTTTGCTGAAGTCAGAGATGTGAACCTTGCCTTCTGAAATGTTTCAATGTCAAGGCTCTGGTGTTGCCCTCATATCTCTTCAGTGGGATGGAAGAAGCACCTCCCCACCTTCAAGGAACATGTCACATTCTGGTTTGAGTCCATCTCTTATAAGTCCATTCCTTAGAGACAAAATAGCCAGACTCTATCAGGCAAGAATTAGCCACACATGTTCAGAGTTGTCATCAAAAACTTACATAAGAACACCCTTCAAATGAGATAAATATAAGATACTTGGTTATTCCAGAAGAGTCAGTGAGTGTCACATGAAAGCCTCATTTCTACTCTGCAGCTGACCATGAGAAACTGATAAATTTGATACACTAATTAAAATATAGCATTACCCCTGAGGATACAGGATTAGAGGAAATCTCCCCCGATGTACTAAACACACCCATGAAATATGGAGCATACATGGCTCCCAGAGACCTCAGCATTTCACGGCACTGAAAGCACTGGAGCAGAGGAAATGGAATTTGCCTTGACTAATTTTAATCCCTTAATTTAAGTACCTGCTTAGGTTCCATGTATAGTAAATGGAAAGAAGGTATTTAAATTAATATCCTAATTTCAGTACACCTCATATATTCTGCATCATCCTCCAGAGGCACTTCCCTCCATCAGTCAAGCTTGGGAGCTCTGGCTCCCACATGAAACACCTAAATTAGATCCTTACTACAGGCAATGCGAATGACCTCACTGATAAAAACATCATTTTCTGCAGTGCGTGCTGTTTGCTCATGCATCCTTTCAAAAGTATTCTCTGTTGTTCTCTACCTCCACTGAGTCTCACAGTTTCTTCACCACAGCATTGATTAATGACCAATTGTTGGGAACAGCAATGCCTCCATGTTCACAAACACAGTGCTCATCATTTTTCAAAAATGTACATGTTTGTCAACAGTTACTGCACAGAGGTAATAAAAATCCATGGGAAAGAAGTGGTGTGTCTTGGATACAAAAGTAAAATGACTATCATTAGTATTATTTGCTGGCAAATGAGGCTTTTGTAATAGTGACCACAATATTGTTACCATACATCAGCATTCACTGAGGCTAGTACCCCTTAATTTTCTGACTGCTATCAAGCTTCCCAAACACCTTGTCCTAGAAATCGTTTTTCTATTCCAAAGCATGAGTCAGGTCTCCCATCTGCTTTGGACATCCATTCAAAAAAGCTTACTTGGCCTTAATCCCAGTCACTGAATTCTGTGTGGTATCCAGTATAGTGTATGCATTATTTTGAAATGCTGTAATATTGACTATGTTATCTTTGCTTTATAACTGTGATCCCTTAGAGCTTTCCTTTGTGTTTCCAGCATTCATTTCCCAGGCAGTTTTATAAAAATGTAATGAGGTGCTATTATTAAAGCCTATTAACTTATACAGGCTTGTTGCCTGATGAGAACTCAATTTTATTTTCCTTAAACAGCAGGCCAGATTGCAATCAAGCAGTTTCTCCAGCAAGTATCCCAACAATTTCATCACCCTATTCCTTAGTCTGAGATAATGCCACAGTAGAGACCAGGCCAAAACTTTCCTTTTTCAAAGTTACAACAAAGATATATTTACTCTTTTCACATTAATTGGCTGTAGCAAGGTAATTCTTTCCTTCATTTTATTGTTTCATCTCCTAGTTTTTGACTTTAATCCCAGAAATTAGACTGAGATATTTATGGATTGTGCTGAGCTCATGGGTTTTAATTAGCATTTCTGCATAACTGAATAATTTCATTAACTTATTTCTTCTAGCAAGACTAGCATTAGGCTTATGCAGCATTAGGCACAAGACCACACAAAAGAGGAGGCTTTGCATTCCAGGTCATCATCTCCAGAGGCCCGAGCAGAGCAAGAGCTGCCAAATTGTTTTAGATGGGCCCCAGCTCCGCCCTGCAGCTGTCAAGGATCCCCCACGCACTGACAAAGCGAGATTTTCCCACCCTTCTCTGACCCCCAGGGATGTGCCTAGTATGGAAACCTGCCGAAAGCACCAAGGTGTTAGGCATTTTTTCTAAAAAGGGCTGGAGGAGGAGAAAGACCTTGCAATGAAAGTACAAGGTTGTCTGGCTTCAGTACCTACTCCTGATGCACACTGCTGGTCTGACCTTGCATTTTACTCCCTCTTACTTCTATTCTGTTTTGACTTTGTGTTTCATAAAGCACGAGAGCAACACTTCTAGCCATGATTAGTGGGGAAACACAGCAATCAAACTGTGCTCACATTATCAGTGTACTTTGTGAAGATAGGGCAAAACTTAAAAAAAAGGAAATAAAAGAAAGAAAGAAAGAAAGAAAGAAAGAGGGGAGTTTTCAGTATAAACTAGGGAACACAAAGACCAGATTCATTATGAGATAATGTTATACATTTTGAAAATATTAATAATTCAGCAGCTTGGATATGTGATTTTGCTCTTACTCCCAAAAGACAATATCGCATATATACTGGGCGCCTGAATCACAAAAAAACCCAACATCTTCTGCCACTGTAAATATCTCATGAGATACCTTAATTGATACACTTGTGCATGTCCTAAATGTACAGATTTTTGGAAAGCTACTTTCACTGAACTGGAATTCATCCTAAATTTCCTTGTCACCCATCTAATGATATCTGAGGTGATTTAACAAGTATTTCACAAATACCAGATCTAATAGAAAAATGCTACTTCAAGTTGTCTCAGTGTATAGGACATTAATGGGATGGTTGAGCAAGATATTCATGGCAGCCCCTTCAGAAAAGGATCCAGATAACATTATCTTCCTAACAGGGCAGCAACTTTAAAGGCGGTTTCTACATTTCCTCTGTAGTCAATTGAGGAATATGTAGTGCCTTTGAAAGTTTCTATTGTGAGATTCAATCTCCCTAATTTTAGGCTCAATAGAGTGTTAAATGGGACTTCCTATAGAGCAGGCACAGGTTAGTGAAGCAGGTGAGACCACTTTCAATTACCAAAGGAAAGCTGACCTAGTTTTATGTAAGGCCTTTCTAAGGCACCAAAGAGTACCACTTCACATATCAGTCTTTCACATCTATTTTTGAACTTGGCTTTCCCCACATATCTTCTTTACCCAGCAAAGAAGCCATTCTTGAATAGAATGGCAAAACCTTGAGAGCATCGAATTTAGATCTCCCTCTATAAATGTCTGCATACTGAAGCCAGAAGAGATTGTTATGGTCACCTGATCTGTTGTATAATACACTACCTATATATTCTATCATAATATATTTTATGATAAAATACTGGTTTTTAAAGCAATTAATTTCTAATTATACATTTTCAAACTCCATGTTTCCTTAGCTAAACTAATCCAGATTTTCATTAATTATAGTACAGATCAAGTTTCACATGTCATTAACTTGGAGGAATATGATTTAAAACAGAACTTGTGAGATTACCACTTCTGTGCGCATTGGTGTGCAGCTAGACAGCAAAATATGTGCCTCCATATAAAAATTGACATACCTATTTCTGATGTAAACCCTGTCATTAAATGGAGTCAATTATTCATTTTAGCTATTCAAAATTCTACCAATTCCTTCCAGTACAAGCCAGGTTCAGTTTTTGCCTTCTTCCTTAAGCTGGCTCTGTGATTTTCTCATCTCTAGCTTTTCCACTCATTAAAGCCTTAACTAAATTCTACTTTCCCTCCTGTCCCTCTGCTACCAGATCCCTTCATCAGTATGTCTGATACGTCTTATGTCAGAAGCAAGCTCCCTATTCATGTCAACCGAAGCTCTGGAATACAGTTCCCACCTACCCCTGAAGCCTCCCCTCTGCCCATTCCCACGGTCTCTCTCCAAGCACCTCCCAAGCTTTCAGCCTATCTGCTCCAGTTGGCTCTTTTCCTGGTCCCTGTGGTCCTCAGGAGCTGCCAGCTGGCCTGTTCTCTCGTCTTCCTCAAAAAATTAGATACTTTTGCTGTCCCCACTACCTAATGTGGAATCAGATTCATGTAACCCCATCTCAGAAGGAGAACTCTAAACTCAACTTTTTGCTCTTGCCTCGCTGTTGACACTGTTTCTGGGGTCAGACTTCTGTGAAAGGAAATCAAAAAGCTGAGTATGGTTCTGACTAAAGGCATAATGAGCTGCCTCATGGACATCAGCTGCTGGATGGACTCTAAGTTCCTTGATGGTTTTATGAGCACGTCACCAAACACTGATTTGTCTTCAGTTCCCAGTCTTCATTTGCTTGTTTGGGAGGCAGAAGCATCTTAGTTGTATGCGAAGTTAGTGAAAAAATTCCAGAGTTGCCATTAAAAGAGAAGAATTTTCTAAAAATGTGGCCAGAAAAAATATTTCATTTACAAAAAAAAAAAAAGCTGTCTTTCTCCCTTCACAGTACTTGAAAGTCCAAACCAGCCACGTAGTTCAGTTGTCCTAAGTAGCTACTGGTTCTTTCTTTTGGAGTGTTAATATCTAGTTAAAAAATTGCCAAGTGTTGAACTACTAATGATATGGTTATTTAATATTTTTAGACAAAGGGAATTACTTTTCTCATATGTTTTGAGAACTAACTATCATGGGAACAAAAGGAAAAGTTGGCTACTGAACCAGAGGAATTAACAGATCCATTACTTTCCTGGAAATGTTTCCTTTTTAGTTGGCTAATGTGCATTATGAGCTAACAATGCTGCACGTGACTGTATGGAAGGGATGACCTTTTTTTTGTCTGTTCTCTGAGCAGACAGACAAAATCTATCTCCATTTCAGACACCACACAGAACATTAGTATGTTTTAGTGTCTATTTACACTAGAACTGGGTGCTAGGACAGCTCTTCTAAATCACAGATGGTTCATGTCTGGGCCATTCAGCATGCAGCCTGCACCCAGTTACATGGACATACCCGCATGCAAAAAGCTCAGTTCTTTAAATATCTTTCTCATCCTTTTTTATTATCTAGCCAGAAAAGTTGTCTTCTCAGAAGACTTTCAAGATGCCTTCTGGAAGTGAACTTCATTTGATTTGACAGATGTAAATGAAATTAATATCCATTTCCCACTGTGCCTTTCTCCCAAATGGTGTTCTGAACCTGCCTTACATTTATTTCCTCAGTTCTGACAGAAGGTGGCTCATTCGTACTTGTCTCATCTTCATCTTATTTTCGACACCCACAATATATTGGAGGGTTCAAAGAACTCAGTTCAGTCTTTATTTGTTCCCAAGCAGCATAAAAAATTTATCTCATTCTAGAAGTGGTCACTCTCCCTTCCTTCCCTCCCTCCCTCCCTCCCTCCCTCCCTCCACAAGCACAAACAGAGGAGAGGAGAAATATCTGGTAACAACTTGGGACAGGATGGGAAAATTGCTGTATGATTATCACAGTGTCCTGCAAGGTTTAAATGGCACAACATGTCCTCCAGAGGAAAGTACTCATGGCCTACAAGAATTTTTACACCTCCATACCTACTAGTTTGAAGTATTGCTCTGTTGAGGAGAAAGGGAGATTTTATTTGTTGGGGGTTTTTTTATATATACTTAAAAAATTTTACGGTGCTGAAATTTCTCCTTCATCACACAAATCTCACAAATATGCTGTCATGCTGATCCTTCTGATTTTTAAAAATTTGCTTTGTGCTCCAGGCTGTTAACCACTTTTTACAGAAGGATCTGTAAAATCTGAGGCTGAAGTAGCATCACACCTTTCCTAAATAAATATATTTTAGAGAAGGAATTATGCAGGAGGATAGTTAAATAGGGCTTCTGAATTCCTTTGTGTGAGGGAGAAGGATGCACTTGCGTTAGTATGCCAGCAAATATCTAAGATGAATCATGGGACAGTTAGTTTTTCAATTATACCCAATTCCATATAGAAACAAGAGGTAAGCTATGATGTGAAAAGCTGAAGGCTTAACTCTCTGTTTTTGTCCCTGATTTAAAGCACTTGTGAGTCATTTTTTTTTCTGGAAAACTCAGAAAGAAATTTTTATTATGCTTGTTGATTGACTGCCTCTGGCCCAAGACAGTACATGAAGTACAGTTACTCTTGGATTGTACCCAGTTTCACCATTACTGATTGATCTTCCACTGAGAAATCAGCACGAAAGACTTGTCATCTGCTACTGCTTGGCAGAGAGGAGATCACAGTGTCGGGATGGGACCATTATGTCAGGAAGGCAAAAATAGACTTCTGAGAGCAACTCAGACTTATTGTCAGTTTTTGCAGTTCACCTGTGGTGTTACATCCTTTACAGCTGGGAATGCTTCATTAAATACCATACATCGTTTAAAAAGCAGTTTGCCAAGGTTTTTTTTCCTTTTAAGTGTAGAGTCAGCAAAGTAACGACTTTCTAGACAACACAGATAGTTTAACTTCAGCAAATATACTAATGCTGATAGTGTCAAAGAATAAGCACATTTTCTGACAAGGATTGAGCAGAGGCTGCACAACAGATAAAGAATTATTTTTTTTTTTTTTTAATGAAGCCAGAGGAAAATGGAATAAAGATAAAAAGAGTAATCAAACACTTCACAGTTTTTTGGGGGGTTTTTTTCCAAGGGAAAGAAATCTGCTGGATTAGTACAAAATCAACTGGACTGACCTACTAAGAAACAAAGTTATCTTGAGACTTCTTCATCAAACGAAATATTCTAAGAACCTGTTTTAATTAAAAGCATTACTTCTACTTTGTACCAAATGCAATCTTGTATTTGGCACAGCTGTAGTAACAAATGGCAGATATTTAAACAGACAGGATTTTAGCCAGGGAAGAGGGACGATATCTATCCATTTGCTTTGTTTAGAGTCTGTTCACACCTTGACTGATGTCTCTAGGTCTTGCACAGATGTAGCAAGAGAACTGAATGCTTTGTTTTTTGTTGTTTGTTCTCTCCTACATCGGAGTGAGTTGGTATCCTAGGGCACCAGCAGAGCCCCGCTTACACAGTGCTACTCGCTCCCCCTTCTGGTAGGAAGAACAAGGCTGGATGCAGCCCCAACAGTGATGAACAGCTGCAGAATTGTCGCTTCTCGTATGACACAAATCACGTGTGCTGTGCTAATGAGGAGTTAGTTCCTTTCAATTCTTCCTTCTTTTTCTCCCTAAACTTCCTTCCCCTCACTGACAGGTTTGTCCCAGCCAGGCACACCTGAGAAGTCCCATGTGTCTTTCCACCTTTGTACTACAGAAGAAAAACGGTCCTACTTCAGAAAGGTAGAGGTTTAGCAGTGCCATTCAAAATACACATCCTCATTTAAAGTAGCTACCCAGTTACTTCAGTAGTTAAACTTCAAGTGCTATTTTTGAGCAAAGCGTGGGAACTGAGATTTTCTAGATGTGCCCCAAAGGAGAATTTGTCTGGTTTTAAATTGTGAAATATTCCAGCTTCTGGTATTGTTGTTCTTTTTTATTCCTCAGAGTAAACACAGATTGCTACTCTGATGTGCCTGGTACTTCAAATGTTAACACACAAGAGTAAACTTTTATGGTTACACAGATCAAAGGGTTGAACAAAATTAAGAACAGGCATTAAGTGTTTGCAAGATCAAGAATGTAATCTACTGTGCCCAAAATAAAAATTCAGAGAACATAGAGAAAACTGTAGGGATTTTCTCATCTTGAATTCAGATGAATACATCAGAATGGCCTGAAGTTGAATATGAAACCTTGGAGTTTCAATCTGCTTCATTAAAATTTTGTCTAAGGCAAAGAATAAATAACTTACAGAAAATGAAATTTTGATTCTGGCTCTGCAAACTAAATGTCTGTACTTTATGAAAAAAACCTTTGATGTCTGTGGATTTACTCTATAATGGTTTGTCACACACTGAATCTGTGTGACTTATTTATGGCTTGGCATACTTAGATATACTTTTTTTTCAGAGTTCTAAAAGCAGTCATTGGTCTTATATGTGTAAGTTAGCTTTCATTCCAAGGGATTTTTTAAATACCTGGATTTTGTTAAGCAATCCATAATAAAACCGTTCTTCTGTGCAGTTGAAAAACACAACTTTTCCAACACTAGCTGCTGCATTTTACATGCATATAATATTGCTATCAGCTGCTTATTGACTTAAAAATGTTTGATTTCTCTCTCTCTCCCTTGTACTTAGCAAGATTAAAGGCTTAAATGTTCTGTTATACCATACCATATGTTAAGAGGAAAGACTAATTTTGGCTGCCTACAACATTCCAAGACCTATTTAAATAATATTAGCTAAAAGCTCAAGTTGTATAAATGCTAAAATCTGCAGATGTATAGCTTTGATTAACGAAGTCCTTTAAGGACCAAAATCTGCAATTTACTGCTTTTGAAAGGTCTGCCATGCTCCAGGGAGATGTACTGTTTCTTGGTGGAGTCCTGGCAGGACTCAGTGATGTATTCACAGGATCTGTTCACACCCACTGAATTTCACTTAGGAAAATGTCTGTGGAACTCCCCTAACCACATCGTTATAATGGTTAAAAAGCTTCAAATTAAAGCCAATTTCTACTTTTCACTTGCTTAGCTCACTGAAAACTACAAGAAAAAGCTTCCATTTTCTCCTGTATTCTGTTTCTCTTGCTCTTAAGTGAGGCCTAACTGAGAGTTTGTTGTCTGCTGGGTGAGGTATCACACCACACAAGCACCTGGATGAGAGGTGAGCAGAACTGCTGATATCAGCCTTCTGCCAAACACTGCTGAGCTGGAAGGTCAGATTAGATAAATCAGCCCTGTGAAAAGGGGAGACATTTTCTGTGTTAGATGCTAGCTAGGGGAAAAGATGATCATAATCCTCATCAACTGGAAGAGTTAAGCACCTTTTAACAGTGTGTTCTTAGACAGCTGCTGGGATTAAGGTTATAGGCATTAAATTAAGAACTTATTCTCTGATGGGTGTAGATTCAATAAATCTTAATTCTTACAGAATTTGGGGGGGGTCTGGGTTTCTGAGCTAGGCAAAGAGTATCAACTGCTCTGTGTTTCAAATCTTAAGCTTCAGCTTGTTCTTTGAAGAAATTAGAAAAGTATTTTTTCCATTCTGATGAAAAACTCCAAGAGTTCTTCTATTTATTCACTAATTTTCTGTTTAGCTAGTGGATTATTGTTTTGGATTGTTTGCTTTGGTGCATTTCTCCTCCTTCTGCAACGTTACACATTAGCAGGCTTGGGTCAGATCAGCAGTCTGAGAGGATACAAAGGATTCCTTTGGCCAGCTGGGTCTTCTGCATGAAAATGAATGCAAAGAAATACATAGAGGCTTAGATCAAATTATACAATCATCCTATGTAGCATTAAGTGTAGTGGAATATATATAAAATTCACATGTATTGGTATTCTAAATTATAAATATAATGCCATTAAACTCTGATCTTCTAACAACTATTTTAAAACAAGACAGAAAAGTATAAAATCTGTGATCTTTATAGCACATTCAGTGAAGTAACTTGATTACCCTCCCTCTATGCAGATTCACTTGCCATTCCTTCCATATCTTAACTAGATGCCGTATCTGCTCTGCTGAATGACTGATCCACATCTTATGATTTTACCATCATAAGTTATGGGTGAGATCATATAACAATCACAGAAAGACCATTAATTACTCTGAAATTGCTTCAATCCTTCACTAGAAGTTGATCCACTTTGGAGCATAAACACATCCTTATGCATTTTTCTCTTAAAACGTATGTCTTGCTTACAATGAAGTTCTGAGGGTAAGCAGTAGCCAATTGAGATTTAACGTGGCACTGTAAATATGTGTTCCACTGTGCCTTGTAAGCACAAAGCACTCCAGCTGATCTATGTCAGACCATAAATCTGGCAAGCACCAAGAAGATATTAAATCTGCTGCCTTTTAGAAAACACCACCAGTAAACTCTGATTGTATTAGGAATTGCATACAAATTCATATTTCCATTTTGATAAAGGAATTATACAGTGTATTAACTCTCCTCTCAAATCGGGAGTCCTTGGTCATTAAATGCCGTCCAGGCCTGTCCAGGCCCATGTGGTGGGTCACCCTTCAGATCCCACCTTTTGTGGCCAGTCCATTTGTATACTGCCTTGTATAGCCAGAAAGATACCACCAGGCATTTCGTCAAGCTACCTGAGGTGGTTCCCAGGAAGATGGCAGATGCATTTATTAGAGAAAAGATGTGTTTTCTGGCCGCTCTTGAGGATCGTCTTTACAATTAACAGACACAAGTAAAAACTCTGGTTTCTTAGATAAAAATATCAGTGGGGGCTACTATAGAATAAAGAGATACAATCATGCCTTATATTACACATTACCATTATAGAACATGTTCAGTAATTATACCCAGTTAGATTGTGTTTGAAACGTCTCTGTGTAGTATTTTCCAGTTTTCTTACAGGTACTGAAACAGATCTAGGCAACCCCTGTATTTTTATTTTTTTATTTAATTGAATATGCTGGTTTTTGAATGATCTGCAAAAACACCACTGACTTTGATCCACATGTAAATGAATGATTTTAAAGGACCGTATTTGTGTGCAAACCTGTGCCTCAACTATTCATTATTGTATATATTGTCAATTACTTATATGTTCATTTGTCAATTGCTTTTATGGAATTTTTAGCAACACTTCATTCCTGGTCCTCTAAATCATGTACTACTTGTCTTGGTATTTAATGTTTTCCTTTGCTTAAAAAAAAAAATTGAAAGACATCTATAGTCATGTGATTGTAGACATGCTAGAATAACACTGCCAAGTGAAAAAATACTACTCAAAAGGTCTCCATATTTCAAATACATAGATGTGTTAAATTCTGAAAAGAATTAAGAATTCGAGGGGACAAAAACCCTCTCATTCATCTGGGCATGATATGCACAACAGAGGCTGACCAGAAGAGGCTCAGCATTACCTTAGCAGTACATGCTGTTAACAAAGGAGAAAAGCTGGAAAGGGGATCAGTTCTACTTTTCGTTAAATTTCTTATGTGTTTCCTTGCAAAGCCCAAATGTCATGCTCTGTGGAACCCTGGAGGAACATTTCTACACTGCTCACATCCACTGATGTGGTGAAAGTTCCAAGCAGGGCTTGCTTCCTTTCTGTCTAGGGAGAAGCTTCACCATGCGGGAAGCACCACCAAATGCATAGATTTATTTTATGCTGAGTCCTTTCTTCACATATGGCAAAGATATATGCTCATATAACAATGGTCTAGTATGATATGTCAAAATCATAGGATTATCTTAGGCTGGGCTGTTAGGACACTGTGCTGATCTACATTAGTGTCATTTTAACTCAGTGCCAATTTTAGAGGTGTTTTGGACTCTGATAACAAGACACAGTATAAGGGATAGAAAAACAAATTGAGAATAAAGACAGGATTTTTTAAGGGAGTAAAATGAAATCAGTAGCAAAACAGATATTTCTGATGATTAAAAAAAGCCTTTGGAAACCAGCCATTCTTAGTATAAAGTATGTGCAAGAAGGAGAACCTTCCACTTCATCTATATACCTCCCACTGTTCTCATCACTGTAGCTCATGATGAGTCCTCTCGTCCATTCCTGCCAGTCTCCATCACAGACTCTTATGAACTTTCCTCCTCTTATGGTTTTATGCTTTTAAATTGTTCTAAGTCTGCCGGTAAAAGAGAATGTCTATATAACTGATACACCCACTCACCTTGGGATAAATGTTTTATTGGTTTGGATGTCATCATATTTCTCAGAATCACATGTTCCTCCCTCCAACACATATGGCAAGCAGCTGTATCATCTGGGCACTACTCTTACATTTTAAACTTGGGACACTTAGAAGTTCGGAATTAAAACAGCAAAATACAAAGTCTGACCTCTTCTTAGCAAATGCTACTTTTAATCAGTGCAGAAGCAAAGCAGATCAATGAGAAAGCAGAAATTAAGCAAGGATTATCAGTTCTCGTATCTTCAAAAGAAGATGCTTTTCAAAGGAGAAAGGGGACTATTAATCCATATCTGTGTCCGAAAGGTACCCCCCCAAAAAAAAAAAAAAAAAAAAGATATGGCCCAAGTTTCTGATTCTGTCTTCAATTTCAATGAAGAAACAGGAGTGTATATTTGCATCTGGCATAGTCAGACAGCAGAGTGCTCTAAAAATAACGTGCAGTGTTTAACTAGCACTTTTCATTCAGATATCTGATAGCCATTTACAGAGATGGATAAGGTACATTATCCCCACTTTACAAGACAGAGGAATCAAGATAATGTTGAGTTAATCCACCTGCCCAAAGATAACCCTTATTTTCACCTAAGGGACAGGATCAGATTTATGGCAACCCAAGAAGCTGAATCCTGTTCTTCCATTCACTAATTCTATTGTATTTCCCCATCGCAGTAAATTTCACTTTAGGTGATGAGGGCCATGGGACTGTCCAAGATGCTGCACTTGGCCCTGTGGGCTAATAATGCCCCATGAACTGGGGCAGTGATGAATAAACACAGAGCTGCTGAATCCTTAGTCTGCAGAGAAGCTTTAAACCACAAAGTCAAATGATCACCTAAACTGTCTTTAAAAGACCATGAGCAGAGATTGCCAAGACTGCAGAAACTGCAGTGTGAATCAAAGCCTTTATCTACTGCAAGTTCTTGGCACAAATTACTTGGTACAGCAGGAAATCCAATCACAAGCAATGCACAATGGTGTGATGTCTGGTTCCAAAGAGCCCCCACCATCACATGGCCGTCAGGACAGAACCCTTTCAGCATGACTGCACAGCATATAGCAATCAGCCAATACTATATTTAGACTGAGATTTCTTTCACTCCAGCTGCATTAAGAGACTGGAAATTACATTGCATACAGGTCCCAGAATTAGCTCCTTGAACTGCATTTGCTCTGCTAGCACACCACTTTCTTTCTCCTTCCCTCCTGATATACTGAGCTTTGTTAGCTACAACAAAAAATCCTCTCCTTAGTTGAAATGGGACTGTGGTGGGTGCGTATTTTCTTGGCTCATCTATCCATTCAAGCTGGAGCATTATAGACACACTATCATTTACTGAAACATTTTTTCCTTTCACGTCCTTAAACTTAGCACCTGCCAATTCCAAGTTACTGCACCTTCTGTTTACATCAGTGCCCTAATTGTGGAAATGCAAATTTCCTTTTTTTTTTTTTCTCACAAAAGGCTTATTTCATGCCTTTTCCCTATGTTGTTTCAGTCAATAGAAAAAATAAGTCTTCCCAAGATACTGAAGTAACAAGCAGAACCAGTCACTGTCACTTTTTAGGATAACCACAGAAACAAATTTAATCAGAATGTTTACTCTCTTCCCAAAGTTTCCCTGCTACCATTTCTAATGGGGCTGTTCATGGAAGACTACAGCATTCATTATTAAGAAAATAACAGATGCTCTTCCAGTTCTCAGTACCACTGGATATACTGTAGCTGAGCTGCTTGTTCTGCTGGTCACATTGGTGCTGTTTATCATTTAATATTATTTGTCTTGCTATTGCACCAGCAATCTCCTGGTGTCAAAAGCTCTGGAGAAAACTCAAATAGACTTTCAGTTATGAATTTGGCTTGGAATGTTTCATCCCTGAAAATGGAAATGTTGTGAAGCTACACTTATGATTTCACATATGACCTCTGTAATATAACAGATCATCTTCCAAGTAGGGGTGAGATGAAGAGATGTCAGGTTGTGGAGGTCAGAAGCCCTGCTCCATATCAGTAATGAGAAGATCATGCCAGAACATGGCAGGAGGCTTCTTGGTGGATGCCAGCATAGGAAAGGGAATCAAAATCCAAAACAGTTGTGAATTAGTAGGATATCCAGCAGAAGTTCTCAAATTGGGAAGTGTCCAGGACATGGAGACTATTAAGATAAATGTGCAGAATATGCTCACTTTATTGCTAACTCATCTCTGTGTCTCCCTTTCTCCCCTGCACATTTATTGCCTTCTTTATGGTGTTTTCCAAGAGAACTGTAACTTTTCAATGTATAGGCTAATGGGCTACAGTGTACAAATAAGAGAACAGTTAAGCTTGTTTTTTGAATACTTCCAGATTTCTGGGTGTATCCTTCCATTGTTCATCTTAATAACAATGTAATAGTGGGATGACAGGATGGAGCAAGGGCGAGGAGATGCCAAAGGGAAGTGTAGCCATCCAGTGGTCACTCAGCGCTCAGTTACTCAGCAAGTGCTGCACGGAGCCCGAAGGATTTCCTGGGATTGTTCCTTAAAGCTGTGAGACAGTCTGCTGGCGAACACAGCACAGAACACAAAGTCACTTTACACTTTAGTGACTATATTTTGGCTTCTATGAGATGACAGGAAATATTTCAGAACTTTAACATAAGTCTTCCTTCTTCCTCTTAGTCAACTTACTATAAGAGAAAAATGTAATATTCCTTTGATGTTACTTCAAATTTGCATTCTAGTTGTATCAACAAGCCAAAAAGCCTAATGATCAGGGATGATATAATTATTTCTAATGAGTGGCATCTTTGTCCACAAAGATTTTAAAATCAGACAAAGAAGAAATAAAAAATCAGAAGTGCCACTAGTCCTCTAAACCATCAGAGACTCCTACACCGAAAGAGTTTCTGTGATTTCCATGGTCACCCCAGGAAACTGTGCTTAATAGGTGAGGTGAATCTCTGTGTTCTGTGTTTTAGTCTAGTGCCACTGTCACACAGCTTTATTTCATACATTGTGAATTCCGTATTGAGAAGCTCATTGATTTCAATTCACACCAACTTACATTTGCCAAGTGGCTGTTGGAAAAATCACAGGAGCATGAAAAACTGCCAAAAATGCCCCCAATATATTGGCCATTCAGCTATTGTGAAACAACTTTTTTTCTGGTCACAGAAATAGAGTGGTTAGATTTCAGGGGTTTACCTTAAGTACAACAGACAAGCTTTGGTTTCCAAATATCTTTGGGCACTGTACTGTCCATAAAGAATATGATAACAATGATGTATTTTACAGATATGTCATGATTTTCATAAAGTGCTTTCAGATGATTACAAAAGAGAGATCATAAAAAACTAGATAATTATCATTATGTAAGGACATTTGGCCTCAAAGGATCATGACTGATAAAACTATGCATTGTGATAAAGAAAGTCCATTTTTTATTAGGAATGGGCTGATAGTGTCCAGAGCTAAGTTAGGATTGTAATTTAGGCTTGAGGGCAAATTGGACAAATGCTCAGACATATTAACAGCAATATCCTGAGGCTGATTCCATGAAATTCAGGAATGTCTGAAACAGAGAATAAGTCCCTTCCACTATTGGATCCATCTGCTGTTTTGATGTGAAACATAGATATATAAAATAAAGTGTGGAGATGCATGATTCAAAATTCTATTCAGGTCATCTTTATTTTTCAGCTTTAATTAAAAAAACAATTTCAGTTAATCAGAGGTTGCATACTATGAAGTGTTTCCAACAAATTCTGGAACCCTAATGAAATCTTAGGAGTGAACAATGAGTAGGCATGTTGAGTGTTGGACTGTCTGGGGTCAAGTCTTCAAAAAAACACCCAATCATTCTTATTGTGATTCTACTCTTGCTGAAAAGTAAAATAAACCCCATTGACTTAGGCTGGATAATCATCAAATCAGCATTAAGCCCTTTAAAAACACACTACATCATCCCTTTCTTTACACAGAATTGGCTTATATCATTGACATATTAAACCTCATTGATCTGGTCACAAACCCCTCTCTAATTATTATGTTAACAGATCTATGTTGGGAGATCTTAAGGAAAGAGGAAATGAACCATAATTTCCCTTAAAGCGTCTCCATCTGGTCATTGGTCACTGTTGGGTACCAGCTGCTGGACTATATCAACAATGGATCTGATCCATTGTGGCATTTCCTCTAGCCTTCTTCTCAAACTATGCTAAGTAAAGTTTTAAAATTGAAAAATCTCCCCTGAGAAAGAAGAGATAAACTATATTTACTATTAATTAAAATATACTGCCTTTAATTTTTTTTTCTCCTATGGTATTTCTAGTAGGTAAGATCGGATTATTTGCTTCACAAAACTCAGAGAGGCCCTCTCACAAGCAGAATCCTCCTTGGCATTTACACGAGTGACTTCTCCTGCCTCAAAGATCAGAATGAATTAAAGCAGCTGTTCTTGAAAATGCTTATATTTTGTATATTCACATTTCTATAAACAAATCAAGAGGCAGCATCATTCTCAGGTACAAGTTCATTTTCAGGTACAAGTTCAGGAAACTGTTCACAAATATTTGTCCTCCTGATGTCTTGTGAAACATCCTAAAAAGTGGACTTCACTGTACAGCTCGAGGAGTGGTTTTTTGGTGAAAATATAAGAAGCTCGAGAGCTACAAGTATTAAGCTTCAAACCAGAACATAATAGTTCAATAAACCTTAAAAAAAAAACCCAACAAACAAAAAAACCAAAAACCAAAAACCAAAAACCAGCAAATAAACCCCCCAAAAAACAAACCTCAACAAAAAAACAAAATCAAAACAAAACAATGGTCTTCAAAGCAACAAAGCCAACTCAATCTCTTTTCCTATGACTTGGGATTTCATGGATAGATTCTCCAGTACCTCAGAAAGGATTAACAATGACTGACACTCTCTTTCAATAACCATGGTTTTATACATAAGGCAACTCCTTTGACAATCATATTCCAGCCTTCTCCTCAAACAGACCCTGGTATCTTTAGTAGGTCTCTCTGAATAATAGCCAAAAATATCAAAGGCTTTCAGAGACACAAACACATCATCCCATAAACTTGGCTTCTATTGGAAGCAAATAGAAAAGCAATGTAAAAATAAAATTTAAAAATCAGGGCAGTGCAAGGAAAAGAGAAATTAATAACTTTCCAAAGAACTTCCTGAGTTTTGCTTTATTTTTAACAGGCTTTGGTGGAAAATGAACTCACAGCAGATTTTCTCATAGTCAAACTAAGTCCAAGATAAGTGATGGCCTTTTGTCTGCTTATAGAAGCCATAACCTGCTAACCTTAAAGATTCAATTTTGCATTCTGCAGAGCCGTAAGCAGTTTTACTCATGGCCAAACCAGGTCTGTCTGCAACCACTACATTTGCTTCCAATTGAGTAAAGTGAAACTTTTGTGCAAGTATACTTGTACAGAGTTCCTGAATGACGTGCATTAGCGATCAGTGTTTCCTCAGTTGTGACAATAATTAGAAGTGGAGTCTGAAGCAACATTCTTGGAAGCAAATAACCACATTCTTGCATTAATTTCCTACTCAAACCCAGATGCAGCTCTGAATTTCACGAATTAGTTCTCCCTGAACAATGAGCAGAACTAAAACTTCAGACCAGAACCCCCAAATTCAAGGATTTTAAAATCCGGCTCTGTATTTTGTGGTTTGGACCCCACTCTCTTTCTAGAGATATTTTCAAGGTTAAAGCCTAGTAACAGGCAAGCAGTTCCTAGTGTTTTTCTCCTCAGAAAATATTTCTATATATCTTTCAGCTGGTCAAATTATCCTATTTGAAACGCATTTGTAATGACTGAGTGACCTGGTTGCAAGCCTGTATCTGATCATTTGCAGACCCTGTTAAATAACAGCTTGTGCATGACTTTAGCAGATGGTTTAGCTAACATATAATTTCTATAGGTATATAAAATAACAGTTGGAATCAGAAGGCATAATGGCCTCAAGATTCTCTCTCCATTTTTGCAAAGTCATTTTCTTCTAGTTGTTACAGCACAGCAGCAAAGGACCATACAGGGAAAATGATGTTGGGGTAAACTAAGCTGAATAATAACACTATTAAAGTATTACTCCAGAAACTCTACTAATGTGTGTATAAAAACAAGTATTTCCCAGATAGCTACAAAGGAGGAGGTCTAATATTTCCATATCAAGCCAAGCAGTTTGATCAGCACTGATTTGGCCATGGTCTTAAATATCTGAAGTCTCCAGAGAAGGTTTATTTTGACATAGTCAGCAGTAAAGAGCTGATCTTTAAAAAACATCAGCAAACAATTCCACAATTTATTTTCAGGACATACCATATTTTGAAGGATATGCATTGTCAAAATTAAGAGGCAAGACTGCTCAATGGTACTTGGATTTCATTCCAGATGATAAAGAAACAATATCTGGACTCAGAACTGGTATTTTTCAGAGTTTGAAGGGACAGAAAATCCAGAGCATAACTTCAGAAGTAAGTAGTAATTCAGCCCATACGTCATCTATAGTTGATTGAGGTAGTTAAAGTTCCTGGAGAGCAAGGGGCTACTCTGCAATACCATGAGTGTACTCCATTGTGTTCCTTGCAGCTCTAATCCCAGGATGTGCCCCCCAGGTGCATCCATGCAGCAGGAAAGATATACTCTGCAGTTTGCCCCACAATTTTTTTACATCAGGGTATAAACTGAAATGATATGTGATATCCTATGTACTTGTGGACCCGCATTTCCTTTGGAAGGAAATCCTGATGTACAAGTGAATGAAACACAACCTCCATCTACTCCCGTCACAGAGCTGGAATGAGGTCACGGTGCCGCGTGACTGGAGCCTACACAGTTTTGCTGTAGGACCTGTCAGCCCTTTGGTGTTGGCTCAGCCAGAGAGCCCCTGTGGGAAGTTTCTTCTTTGAATCATCCCCTAGAAGAATCCACTGCTTATTACTGACCATGGAGGAAACTGAACTCTGTGCCCAGAGTTAGACTTTGTTATCACATTTGTTAATCATTTATCCTCTATTAAATACATGGCATTACGTTCAGCTAATATTAATTCTACTGTGAACATCGGTGAATGTCTTGAGTGCAGACTTGTGGGTGTTCTACACATGCATTAATGAGAGAATATGTCATCCTGTGGAGCAAAATGAACATATATCAGAAAGTTCTGTCAAAATGCCTTCTCGGATATATTTTTCTTAAGTATTGCAAGCCACAAAAAGAGGATACAACTCTGCAAAAATGTTTACAGTTCCCATTCCTGTTTTTATCTCTGATTTGCCCTACCTTCTCTTAGCATTTAGATGTTGTAATTGTCCACCTCAAACCTAAAGCCAATCCAAAATCATTTTTAAGTAGTGGGAATAGCTCTGCTCATTGACATCTGTAAGTGTGGCAGAAAGAATCCCCAATAATGTCAGAAAATAAAAAAATAACAATCAACTCCAGTAAATGAAGACAGAGCTTATAAAACTATCAAAACATATAAAACTTTCACTGCCAGTCCTGCAACACCCACATACATGAGTCTAATTTACATGAATTGTTCCAAGCCTCAATTACCAAAGAAAATTGCTGTCATTATGGATACATCAGTGAGTTGGTCAGGAACATTTTTGTTCTACTTCTCAAATTAGAACATATTGATTGCTTTATACAATATTGTTTTCAAGAGGAAATGTTGGTTTTGGGAAATGGATTGAAATGCATTTTCAAATTTTTTTTTGAAGTAACAAAGACTTTGTCTCTAAAAATGACTATTTTATGTCTCAGAATTACTTGTCATGAAGAAATATAAACTATTTAAATTACAAAGTATATACTGAAAACAACGAAAATATTTCCCAATTGCCAAAACAAAATGTTACAGCTGATTTGAACCAAAACCATATCTTCTGGATTTATAGCCCATGATGTTTTTAGATTTTTGACTTCTTTGTCCTTATTCAGGACATAAACATTTTTCCATACTGTTACATTTGGCCAGAATGTGAAGCCTATTTCCTGCCTGTTTCTTTTTTACTACCACACTGATGGCAGTTCTAGCACAGTCACAGCTGTAAGATATTGGCTCTACTGCAACTGTAAGGCTGCTTTTGCTGAAATATTTTACATCAGTTCCACCGACCCAAAAGATAACTGTTCTGCAAACTCAATTTTTTACTTGCTAGGATAACTGTAGATATATAGTTTTAAACACACAAAATTCCTCAGAATTCTAGCTTGTGTTAGCCATAAACTTTATGAGTAGATTTTCCCCTATTTGCATCAATTAATCTTCTTCACTGAAAGCATTCCTGTAATTCACCAAAGTGCAAAGGGTCTCATGGGTCCCATATGAGCAATTTTAATGTTAACTATAATTCACCTTTTAATACTTCAATATAGTGATGGGAGATACACTTATACCATGGAAGTGGTCTTGCACATCCCCAGTTCAAAAAAAAAAAAAAAATCCGGAACTATCAGATGTTAATAGACACTGTATTCACTCTGCTAATTTTGTGTCCTATTCCTAGTCATTTTGTGGCCTCTTTCTTGCTGCCCCGGTTGCTGTCTGAGACCTCAGGTAAGACTGCTTGAATTCCTTCTCTGCTCCAGCACCTGGATGTGGGAAGAGCTGAAGCAGGACCATGCACTGTATTCCTTTCCCTCAGCTTCTCTCTTTTCCAAGCACAACTCTACAGGAGAGGAGAGTAGCCTTCAGTGGAAATTTATGGCATATCTAGAATAAAAAAACCCCAGTTTGTTGGCCAGGCATAACTCATATCTGCAAGGGTTACATTTCTTGTCTCTAAAAGCAGAGTGTCCATGTTGAAAATAGTATAATGGAAGCAATATCTGTCTCATTAAATCCTTGCAGCAAGTGTGGGTGTGGTTGGGAAGAGCCCTGTGTGGCACAGCTCCATCGTGCCCACGAGCACACTGAAAGCAAAGCACTACAGCTAATCGTAGGACGATGCCTGAGTCCTTCCCCAACAGGGTATCATTTACTAGTGTGGACTTACCTGTCCAGCCCAGCATTCTAGCAAGATTGGGAAGAAAGAAAACTTTACTGGAAGAGTTTCCAGGACCGCCAGGCAGCAGAGAAAGACTTACTGACATGAATATAGCAGATGCCAGCCTGGAGGTTGAGTCCCAGAGACAAAGCCTGGAACAACTGGAGGGGGGGGGGATCAGTCAGTGGAGAACCACATCTACCCTTACCAGAAATCCTTGAAAGTTCACTAAACCCTCATCTACAGTGCATAGAAAAGATTGATGGTGTTGTGATATTTTGTTGGCATTGGCATCATGGAATACTTGAATGGAATTTTCATACATTTCCTAAAATATTAACATTGTGATGAATTTCGGCTTGCTTGAATGAATACTGGCATTTTTTTTTCTATTGGCTGAGGCTTAAGTCTATAAATACATAAAAGCAAAAACATTTTTTTCTGTTGGTTTGTTTATTTATATCTTATACAAATCCTGCTAATAAGGAGAGGGCAAGGAGCATGAAAGATGTAAAAGAGAGGTTCAAGATTTTTAATTTTTACTCTAGCATTGCCTCCGGACAAACCACTAAACAGTTGAGTTTGCACATGATATAAATTTCTTAGCCCCTTATGGTTAACGAGAGCTGCAGGATAACAAATCACATAATCACTTCAAAAGATAATATGTACAACCTTAATGTTTTCAAATTTCATAAAGATGACACAAGGGCAGCCGGAAACCTAACAAACTTCAGAACGGTTATTGAGTTATATGCACAGTATCAGGGAACGACATGCCTGGAGGAAAAACCAATGTCTTATGGAAAATAATATGTTAATGGATAAACAGACATACAAGGGTCCACTTTTTTGTTCAGTGATATTACACAGACTGATCACATCTTGGGCATGATTAATTAGTCTCCTCCATGTTATGATCCCTACAATGCTTCTGAGATGGTACACAATTCTGTTCTTTTTGCTTTTCCTGTGTGTTTTTCAAACATCTTGCAACTACAAAAAAAAAAAAAAAAAAAAAATCCCAGTGATGTCACATGTGGGATCAGCAGTTTTGCACGTTTGTTAACAGACAGCAGCTCTCAGTGTAAAGTAAGCATATGACCTAATAGAGTTGTGTAAACATACTGTCATTAAATATGTGTAATAGCTATTATAATTCAATACATTCTTAGCTGTCAACAGGTTTTGGACTGTGCTCTTGGTGTTTCTGTGTGGCAGTTCAAGCAGAGGTGGCATCCAGCAGATCCCTGGAAGGCATGCTGCCAGCTTTCTGAGTGCTGGTTGCTGATGGAAGAGGGAGCTTTTCAGAGGTGAAGCGAGTGATGCCCTGAGACTGCCTTCTGGGCATGCCAGCACAGCCACAGGAATAAACAAACTGCTGTGCTTGGCCTTGATGCGTGTGAAGAGCTCTCCGCTTCCCTGTGTGGCTGTCACCAGCACCAAGGAGTCCAAAATTGCCATCAGAGACAAACATGGCAGTTACAAGGAATGCAAATTATAATCAGTTTTCTTTTTTGACTACTACTGAAAGACATGAGTTTCTCTTGCTTTGTGTTAATACTCCATAGTTCTACTTGTGCAAAATCAACAATATTACTTTTAGGACTTTATTTCAAATACACCATGGGGAATGAGACTGACCAACTCCTTCAGTCAGGACAGGCCCCATTTCTATGTACCCCAGCCTTGCCTTTTCACTCAAGAAAAAAACTATTGAGAGCTGGAAAATAAATCATTAGATTTTAAGTGCAGAAAGGAAGAGGCTTCTTTTTCAGAGCTGATGCCAGAATCACTTCCAGGTATGACCAGAAACCGGGAACTTAAAGCTAAGACCTGGGAATTCATTTTGTTCTTCCTCATTTGCCATCAAAATGATGAAGGACTCAGGGAATTCTTTGCTCTGGAGATAGAAATGAGGTTATTAACCCATTGAAATATAAAATAACTACATTAAAAAAAGGCAAAAAAATGCCCAAAAGGTGCAGGGCTTTTTTTAATCTGCCCCTACTTCACCACCAATCTGCATGGAGGTTGAAAATTACTGTTCATGGGCTATTATACTCTAAATAGTAAGGGACAAAAATTTGGCCAAAACTCATAACAAGTCCTCTGTTTTGTCAGTGTGAAATACTTGATAATTTGTAATGCATTTAGCCATTAATCATTTTAAAGGATTTTTAAATGGGCATGAAGTCCTTTGAGTCTTTTTCCATATACAGACATTGGATCAGGGACCTTTGCTACAAATTACCTTTATCTGGAACTCTAATACAAAATCAACGTGAGAACAAGGGAAATACATCACTGTTAAATTTTATTATAAGACAGAGCCCTTAAAACACATCATGGGAAACATTTTTTGAGCTGCTCTATTAATAACAGCAGTGCCTGATTTCTTTGGTTTAAACTTACCTTTTTCACATTTTCTTGTGACATTTTCCAGATATAAATTGTTATGATGAAGAGTCATTCAAAGCAAGGGAAAAAGCTGTAATTATGTTTCTCCTTTCTAAAAGAGAGTGGGGCAGGAGGGGGATTATTTTACATAGATCAGTGAAGGACACCCTAATAAAGATTGGTCTGGAACATTTCTTTTTATGACAATTTACTTATCAGCAAGAGCCATTGTAGCAAATCTGGAAATTACATAATTGCCAGAAACTGTAGATATTTGACTTGGCAAGAACTTTCGGTATCTCTGATTTATTATTGTAAGAATTTGGCTCTGCAAAGATGAAGAAATGTTTAATGAAAGAACAGTAGAATACAAATGAAACAGGCAGGGATCTTGTTTTCAGAGGCTATATTTAACTACATTGTCACTTCTACTGTAAAACAAATAAACTAAACTGAAAATGTCCGGGGTGAAAAACCAGCAGAAAAATCAATCTGCCTGAAAATACTAATTTCAACAGCTAAACACTCATCTTTTCCTCTCCATTTTGTACTACCCTTTGGGCAAGTTCTTTGTGGGTCATTCATTATACTAGATGTTATCTCTTTTAGCACAGGCAAAATAATAAAACTGTAAAACTGAAAGAAATTTGTTAATGAGGACTTACATTTTTTAAATTTGCCTTTCACAAGGCATTGAAGCCCTTTCAAGTAGCAAAGTCTAAAGGCATTAGGTATTATTAAATTTCAGAGAAATGTAGGTGACTAAGATCAGAGTGGTGAAGTGGGAACACTAGAACTACTTATTTTAGGTTTGGAGGACTTGCAGACCACAGCAATTCTGCAAACACCCATAATTATTCTCTGTATCAGAAGACCAGGTCACCGAACAGTAGATTAAGGTGAATGTCTTTACTTAAAACCTTTACATCAAAGAGATTTACTTTGGCAAGTCCTCCAGGAGGCATTTTCCCTTTGATAAAGTTCAGCCTCTTTTTCTGGAGAAATGCTGTTTCCTGAAAATGGCTTATCATGTGTGCTTTAATATCTCCTTATGTTTTTTGTGTTATCTCACTACTTCATGGAGGAGTTGCTAAGAACATCCCACAGTTTATCTGTCTTGGCATTCTGCTGGGCGGCAGCAGCTGGAATCAATGCCACCACTGCTGCTTCTGGCAGCAACCACTGACTGTTGTAAAGGGAAAGAAATCCTGCTGTGGTGTGAGATCGACACTCCTATCTCCCAGAAGACACACGTGCTGGCACCATCATCATCCATTAGACCAGAAGCTTTGAGTCTGCTATCAGGCTGGAGCTTCTCTGCTGGCACTTGGACAGACCATGGCCCTGCCAGGACTCTGATCATCTCTGCTGTGAAGGAGTAAAACACCCTGTTAGAAAAAATGTTTCTGTTGAAGTGGAAAACTCAGATTATATATTTCATTGTCAAGAGATTAGGAAGAAATACAGCAATAATTCACATAAAGCCACCTTGTTATCTACATATTTTTTTCCAAAAGTCAATACTGAATGCTGGGAAAGGAGAGATATAGCAGAGTCTGACACTACTTTTACTAAATGATGTAGATATCACTACTAAATTAATATTGTTCCATATTACTCCTGTTCCATATACACCTTGTTATTGTCAGCTACTGAGGCTGCATAGGCAAAGGTGTCTCCAGAGACCTGAACACAGAAATCTTCTGCCCCAAAGCCTGAATAGACTATTCAAATTAAGTTTTTAGCAAATGAGTATTCCTGTGGCCATCAGCAACAAAACATGTAAGTGTCTCCAAACTGTTTAGCTTTGCCTTTACCACCCCGCCCATGTAATCAGGAGTGGCATGGCTTGTACTGTATGGCACAGCTGAATGGGGTAGCTTATTTACTGGGGAGAATACCCGCCCTGAAATCCTACATCAAGAATCAAACCTATAGTTGTTTCATTTCAGGTGAATCTTGACTAGTTTGTGAAGTTTTTTTGTGTCTGATTGGTTTGTTTGAATTTTTTTTTTTTTAGAGTTAAAAAAAAGAGGAGGAAAAACTGGAAAAAGTTGTTTGGTGTAAGATAAGTTCCTGATGAAAATATCTCCCTACCAGCAGGAAAGAGAGGATTTTGACCACAGACCTTATTTGAAAGACATCATGTAGAAGAGAGCCATGCATAAGAAGGACTATTATAAAACCAATCAACAAAGACAGTGAGAAATAACATATTTAAATATTTGTGACATTATTAGTGATATAAGTAACATCAGGAACTGTGTCACTTTGGTAGGAACGAATGGATACAGACTGGAGAACAAATGGTACCAGTAATAGTAAGTGTTAATTACTTCTGCATTTGATAAACAACATACTTCACCTCTTGTCTGGATAAGAAATAATGTTATTTTTACTTGATTAGTACAAATGAGGAAGATATTAGAGAAGCAATATCTACAGCGATAGCTATAGATAACTTTTTATCAAATAACTAGTAATTGAGTCAGATGAAAATAAATTGAAGATACTAAGTAGCATTCAAAGCTGTGAGTCAATACTAGAAAGAAAGAAAAATTGTATTAATTTTCATGAAAAAGGAAGGCCATGTACAAATAAACTTTTTTTTCCCAATGATTTTTATACAGAGGCCATACTTCAAAACTAATATTGAAATTCTATAAAAAAGTTGATTTAGTTATGTGATGTCACACCATATTTTATGACTTATTACTGAATAATTTTCAGATTATATTTAAACCCAGATGTTTCTAAAGGAATTTTAAGGTGGGGGAGAAACTACTAAATGCGATGTGGAAACTCATTGGCTGCTCTTAATACCTCTTCAGACATTCATTAATCTGATTTTACTGAATTTTTGTTAATGACCTTAGTTGCTAGTCAAAATCTTTCCGGATTCTGAAAAGCCAGCAAATTTTATCAGTTTTCTTGGATTTGTTTAGCAAGGCTGAAAGACCTTGAAACTGAGCAGATTAAAAATGAGACTAAATGCAATGGCACAAGTTACAAGATCATGAGCTTAAGAAAAAGAACAAGAAATCTAGCATCTCAGTGGTTAACAGAAGCTGTTAATAAAGAAACAATGGTAATTAGTAAATATGGCCAAAATAAAATTAGTATATTCTGAGTGACACACAAGACAAGACTTAGAAAAAGCTCAAGTTTCTTATTCTTGTTCAATAGTTAATTGGCAAGTTTTTGAGGTGAGTATTTGGCTTATGTCTGTTTGTACAAAGTCTTGAAGAATGGGAGGTTCAAAACCACCTGCAGCACTCCAAATAACATGTTCAGTATTCTGGTAAATGTAACTACAAGAAGTCCTAATAAGACATTGGTGTTCTCAATGAAATCTTAGGTTTCTTGGTTTGTGGAAGGCTTACTGGAACTGGAACAGATGTAGAGAAGGACAACTGGAATCAGTGCAGAAAACACCTCACCAAAATGAAGGCTATAAAAATACATGGAGGCAAGGGCAACATGAAAATCTCTGGTACAACAGAGATATTCATTAGCTTTAATCTGTAAAGTAAAGAAATATGTCTGAGTAAGACTCTGTAATAGTTTACCAGCTTCAACAAAGAACAAAAGAATTCTAGTTGCTTTTAATATATACATTGTTCTATATACTTATTTTGAGTTCAAGGAAATAGAGTCAGGAAATCTCTTCTTACTCCTCATTGCTTTTTCTACTCTCTAAACAGTATATTATTATATTTTTTTACGTAAATCAAAATGTAGCCAGGCACCAGATTTTCAGCCTCAATTTTGTGACTAGTGCCTAGCAGTGGGTATAGCAACAGTGTTGTTAGAGGCTGAGTTCAGGACCAGCTCAGCCTTCTGACTCAACAGTTGCACCCTAGCCTCATGCAAATCCTGATTTACAATAATCCTTTGAGCCTCTGTGAGCAGACAGGGCAGTGTAAAAGGACATGGCTGCAGGTCACAAAAACACTCAGTGCACTTTAATAAAAACCAAATGCTGGCAGTGGCAGGTAGTCACCACAGAACCACAAATCTGAACAGGCCATTAGGACCTGTCAGGGTCTCTCCAAACACTAAACTCAATCTGATCTTCCAGTGATTCACTGAGTTTAAACACATGAACAACCTTTCTTATCAACTTGTATAATCTCTCTCATGCCACAGACCACTGAATTTCACACAGTAACATACACACAAGCCCAACAAAACCACAGAATATGTATTTCAGATGAACAGAAGCTACTTGCTGAGGTATGCTTACACAGCAGGAGGTTGACTACAGCCCATGAGTAAACCTCAACTATTTGATACTGCCAGGAATAGGCACAGCAGCATTGGGCTAGCTTGGGCTTTACTGCTGCCACACTGCCCCACCAAACCCAGCATAACTTATTTGAAGACCCTTGGGTGAAGATCCATGGGTTATCTTTGACTGTAGTTCTCATAGACTCTCCATCTTCTGGTAGATCTGTAGCTTCTAGCTTTGGAGCCCTACACAGGAATTGCCAAGCAGGTTAAAAGTCCTGCAGTACCTTTGGAGACACTGGACATTAATCTTGTTTAAACGTCTCAGATTCAGAGGTCTAGATTTATTCCCCTGCACTGCACCAGCATTACACACACACACATTTACCAAAGGCATTGACCTCAGCAATACAGTCACCTTAGGCTCTCCTGAGCAAAAGAAAGAGAAAGAGCATCCAGGGTGTAAGTTAAGCCTTCAGTGGAATGAACGGTCTTCTACACATACATTTTTTTTCTCCGTAGAGAAAGTCCATAATGACTGCATCCAACCTGGAAATTTCTGTACAGAAAGGGAACTAGGATGAAAACAGGACAGTCTGTGTGTTTTGTTCAAAGTAAGGAGCTGAAGTTAATAACCCAGTAATATGATCCATGACCTACTGAAATCCCCATTGAGTTTCTCTTTGTTCTATGATTTTATAGCACCATTTAAAATGAAAGTTAGATTTTGTGATGTAGATAGTTATGGAATTATAAATCGTAGAAGCCTCCAACTGCAAGCATTGCTCTTATGTTATTACTGGTGTTACTCTTGTCCTTGCTGCTTGTATTGTTATCTTTCCACACTCTCAAGAAAAATATTGAAAACATAGAAACATAAGTACTGCTTTAATGTAAATAATAGAACTTGAAAGTCACTTTCAAGGGAACTAAAAACAGACTGCTGAAGTATTTTCTATCCTGATGCATGCACAATGGGAACTGATGAAGGTGTCTGAGGAAGGTTTAAGTCTCACAACAAAAGAAGCCATAGCATGCAGAGCTTTTGAGTGTGTGTCTCACCTTCATCTGCAGCTGAGTCCCATAACCTTGGCTTGTGACCCTCTGCACCAGGCAATTCCCGGTAGAGATCACACCAACTAGGTCAGCCCAGTTTTCTTGGCTCTGTGCAGGCCAAGTGCAGAAGAGGGATTGAAACACTGCTCTGCAAATGCACCAGACAGCAGCCCAGCTGTGGGAAAGCAAGTGCAGAAGGGCAACTGTGCGAGCCTCACACTTAATGCTTGAGCTTGGATAGGTCTGCAAAAATAATCTTCCTTCTACTGAGAGGACTCGAGAAGGGAGGAGGGATGTCATATGGGGAGTACCTTCCTGTGTGTTCCTACAGCATCAAACACAACAGCTCCCCAGTGCTTTTTGAGGCCCCTGGAAACCAGCACAACACAAACAATAACACATTATCATTGCTTTTAGTCCTGGCTTGTTTTCTCCCAAATGCTTAACTTGCCAAAAGGACAGAGGAAACTTGAATCAGAAATGGGATACACATTCCCTGCAAAAGAGAATCACATTGTAACTTAAGTAACAGAGATGATGTGTGTAGGTTGCTGACAGGTTTGAAGCCATAGCTTCGAGAAGTCCTAAACCTCTTCCTGTATTTATGCTTCTGGCTCCTCTTTTCCCCTCAGAAGCACTGCACTAATCACTTACAATCCTCTTCTTGGAAGTGGGTGGTAACTCTGTGCAGTCAAAAGCACTCTCGCAGCAATTAAAGCTTGTGTCCTTTATTAGTAGGTATAATCACATCATCCCACAACCCTTGCTTGGAGCAATTTGTACATTTTCTGACTATACTCCTATTCTTCATTGCCCAGGAGTGTGTAGAAAGTGATTTTTTTTTTTTCCCATACTCATAAAGAAAGAAACAAAAAGCTTTGTCCTCAAGGACAGCAGCAGGATGGTTGGCTATGTAAACAAAATTTCTGTTGCCCAGTCTGCTCTGTAGGTCCCATTATATGTGAGTTACACTGAGGGGTAAGACTCAAATGAGACTTGGTTTGTGCTTGAAGAGGAAAGTCACATGTTCTGTTTTTGGAAAACAGCAGATCTGTTTTCCACAATATATGTGTGAATGGCAGTCAGTGCTGTAACACAATCAGTGGATGGTTTTGCTCTGATGGTTCTGCTCTGTCATTGCTCCTGCTGCCCAAATCCTGTGGGACCACTCCACTGTCCCATCAGGGGCTGCACAGTAGCCCCCATCAGTGTCACTTGGGCGCACACATTGTTTGATACCTTCTTCCATTCAGGAAATGGGTGGGAAACCAGATTTTGCTTGAATGGGTTTCTATGTATGCCCCGGAGAGCAGGGAGGAGAAACACATCTAATAGTCTTGCTTGTTCTCCCCTGTTTTAAAAACTATAACTATTGCAACAAGGATTAAGCAATATCTCTGTGGTATTTTTGTAAAACCACATAAAAAAAAGACCCAAGAATCATTTTCAATATGATTTTTCATTAAAGACTTTAACCTAATTTAATACTTAATGTGAACATTTGTGGAAGATAGCACAACTAACAACTAAACCACGGGTATTTAATGCAGAAGGTCTGGCAATGTAATTACCAGAGTGAATCTTAGAATAGTTTAGTGTCCTTTGTTATGGTAAAATGGATCAATAGGGTTTCAACATTTAGGCCTCAGTCTTGCACAGACATGTCCCTTTGTGGAGCAGTTTGCGTGACAAGAGCCTTCAGTTATTTCTATTATTAAAGAGATAATTAGTGCATAATGAAAAATGCTCAGACAACTCTATTATACAGAACTGAATCTAAAATGTTTCATGATACTGTACTTTTTATTCAGTAGGATATAGGAAGCCCATAAGGTTTGTATGTATAATTTATCCACCTTCCATCTTATGTGTGGTTGTTTTGTATTGCAAATATTCTTTTGTTTAAGCTTGGAACAGGGACAAGCCTTCCTGCAGATCATCTTTTTTTCAAAGTATTATTTTTCTTCTGTGTTCTCTAAGTGCCTCCAGAGTGATTCCAGTGCTGCAAAGTCAAACCCTGAATAACAAAACCTATTATTATTGATATTGTTGCTGTTCATTTCTTTTATTAACACAGAAGTTATGACTTTATAACAGATTCTTTTCTAACCCAAAAAAACCCAAACAATATGATTATTTTTGATAGCATACATGCCTTTTGTTGAGCCTTTTCTGACCACAGATTTTCAACAAGACCTTATTCTTCTCCTATTTGTCATATTCCATGTTCTTGATAAGATGGCCGGGATTTCTTGGAGCTGGACTCCCGCTCTCCTCTAAAAGAAGTCACTGAATGTTTCTCAATTCTCACTATGGCAAACTACAAGATGGGTGAGGCATGTTTATCATTGGAGCTAAAGCACTGTTTTCCTATTTTTTTAGTAAGCATCTAGGTTAAAATAGTATTTTTACGTGAATTTCAGAATTCTTTATTGGTTTTTAAATGTTGTAATTATGTGATGAGCCTTTCTTGGGGTACAGAAAGCTAAATATTTGTTGCTCAGCTCAGAATAGTTAGGAAGACAGTTTAGTTCTAAAAGTTCTATTACAGATTGTATTTTTCTAGGAAAAAAAAATTGTCTTCTAGAGAGAAGAAATCTCCAAAATGCTAAAGACAAAACTTGTCTTCTGATTTCACCCTGACAAGATTAAAGAATAAAAACATTTAGTAATAGGGGAAGTGACACTTGTAATGATTGAACTGGATTGCTTAGGGAAAAGAGATCACAGGACAGAGAACCTTATGTAGCATTCCTTTCTCATCATCATGGCCAGGCTTTGCAAATGAAGATTTGAGAAGGGCTCTACCCACGCTTGCTACAAGCGCGCTGATGGCTAAAAAGGCCAATGTGAGATAAACAAGTCCGGTTGCAGAAGGCACAGCAGAAAGACTCCCTCGGTGACACTGACAAGACGCGATTCTTTCTGCATTGTCTTTTCTCCTCGAGAGTGATCCTGCGTGTGTTCTCAAAAGAAGCAGCAG
>JAWWLV010000121.1:104508727-104521540 GCA_035041135.1 Platyrinchus mystaceus | reverse complement strand
TATATAAGAAATCTCCTGGGAATTCGTTGTTGTTAATGTTAAATCAATTAAGCCGCTGCAGTTAAATAATAAATCTCTAACGCTGTAGATAAACTCGTTGCTGGAGGCTGTTGCCTGACATCAAGTAGCTCCGGGTACTGGGGAGGGGAACAGCGTGGGCTGGGCGGGGACGCCGCGGGCACCGCACGGGGCGCGGGGAAGAGCAGCAGCCCCGAGCAGGAACGTTGCGGGCGGGCCGAGCCCCGGGGTGTGGGATGCGGGAAGGCCGTGGCCGCCCTGCCCCACGAGGCCGGTGCTGCTCCGCTCCGGGGGAAGGCCGGACCGCCGCGGGCCGGGCCGGGCCGTGACGCGGAAGGGCAGGGCGAGCCCGGGCGCGGCAGAGCGAAAGGGAAAGGCAGCGCCGGTGCCTTCCCTCTGCCCGGGAGGGGCGGGGCGGGAGCGGCCGCTGGCACCGCTTCCCGGTCCCCGCTCCGGCCGCAGCCGCCGTCCCCCCGAGCCCGGCCGCGCCCGGCACCATGAGCGGCTCCGGCCCGGAGGCGCCGCAGCCCAGCGAGGCGGCGGAGGTCCAACTGCAGGAGGCCGAGCAGGACTGGGCGGCGGCCAAGGCGTTCTACGACAACCTGGTTACCAAGAAACCCCGGCCGGGGCGTGCGGCCGGGCCGGGGGTCCAGAGGCCGCGGCTGGGGGTGGGGGGGTGGGTGCTGGGGATGCGGGGTAAGGTTGAGGACTCTGGGGGAGGTTGAGGGGTTTGGAGGAAGGCTGGGGGTCCGGGAGGAAGCTGGGGGTCCGGGGGAAAGCTGGGGGTCCGGGGGAAAGCTGGGGGTCCGGGGGAAAGCTGGGGGTCCGGGGGCTGCGAGCCAGCGCTTCCCTGCGGTTGCTCCGCAGCCCAAGCCCCAGAACGCCATCACCGTGGCCGTCTCCTCCCGAGCCCTCTTCGACCTGGTGGAGGAGCGGCGGATCTACCAAGAGCAGGGGGTGGAAAAGTACGTGGAGTACCAGCAAAACAACGAGAACGTCACCCTCAAGCCCGGACCGGCGTTCTACTTCGTCAAGGTAGCCGGGGCGGGGGGGCGAGCCGGGGCGGGTGGCCCGGTGGGGCGAGGGACGGTGTGGGGTGCGGCGGGGCGCGGAGGATGCTGCGAGGCCAAATTTCGGGAAGAGGAGGAGCCCGAGAAGCCCTTGGGCGGAGAAAGCCCTGACCCGGGGAGACGTTTTCGGGACTTGTTCTCCCAGCGGTGAGCTTGCTGCGGCCGGGGAGCCCGGCAGCATCTCCGCATCTCTGTGCGCCCTGGCCCTCCTGCCACCGCTTCTCTCCCCATTCCAATTCCCTCTCCTTTCCTTTCCTCCTCACATCCCCTCCCCTCCCGCCGGCACTAATGCCGAACGCCTGCGGCATATCACGTACTGCTCCCATCACCGGGACCAGACTTGCACCCTTAGCATCACGGTTTGTATCCCGGCTCACAGCATCACGTCCCAGATGTGGGTAAGGACCAACCTGCGCTTTCTGCTGGACATGAGGCGCATGAAGTACCTTTCCTTTTAAGACCTTTTCCAGTCAAGATAGTCCCCTAATTGTTTTAAGTTTTTTACAACCTTCTCCCACCCAACAAACCCAAAAAGACAAAACCCAACATCCTCCACCCCCAAAAACCCACAAATAACCCAAAACAGTGTTGATTCTATATTAATCTAATTATTAAGAAATTAATTCCTTTTGGTCTGCTTTAATTTTTTTCTTGCTTTCGTTGTCACCCTGGAAATTGTTCTTTAGGACCAGGAAAAGAAATACACTTTCTAGTTGTGAGTCAGGGTTTAAGCAGAGCTGAAATGGAATATTTTGCTTTCACTGCACAGTATAAGAGAAATGGCCAAGGAAAACAGCCTCCATCATGGAAAGCAAGTGAGATTACAAAAAAATGAAAACATATGAAAATATGTATGGTTGTGAGAAACATAGATTTTAGTGGAACTGACTTGAAGAAATGCTATGTACAGAGTTAATTTTATGTCCATTGAGAATTGTGTGATAAGCTTTACTACAGTGATTTTAGAAAACTAATGAAATCATAATTAGCAATCATACTTCCTGAAATCACAGTTGTGGTAGAACACCTCAAGTTTTAAAAGTAGATTTTGAGTCTCAGGAATTAGTTTTAGCCTCAGGAATTTAAAACGTTGTCTTAATTAATCACTTTTTGAACAAATACAGTGGAAAAATTACTTATGTCAATACCCATGCTGCTGTAAATATAGCATAGCTCTTAGTAGTATTGATAGCACAAGCACTTTAAGGGCGCTTTTAACATAAAAATGAGGTCATAATTCACTTTGTACACCAGTGAGGATAGGCTGACTAGGGAATTTACTGCTTCTTTTCCTATATGTAGCAGCCCTGCTAGCAGTCAGTTTTTAAGATTTGTTAGAATTCAGTGTCAAATTCATTTTGAATATAAGCAAGATTTGACTGCTTAATTCCTCATACTTTGAAAATCAGAATTGTTAGCTGTGCCCAGCTAAATGCACCTTGACCTCTGTTCCCGTCCAGTATGGTATTTGTGTTTGAATTCTTTATATCGCTTAGTCAAAGGAATCATTAGGCTGGAGAACTGTGGGTTTGTTGAGTCATCTTTTCCACTTGGAGACAAAGAAGGTAAAAGGGAATAATACTAACTTAAAAGTATTATGTCTCATGCTTGTAGCACTTAAGATTTGTAATCACAGGCCAGGGTCTCCTTAGGGTAAAAAGTATACAGGCACTGGACAAAAAAATGGAATCCCCTCTTCCTCTCACCCCTACTTCCTAATAATTTAAGAAATTGCCAGTGTAGGAGTAGAAGTGAGTTACGAGCATATGCTGAGATTTTTTTCCTAGGCCTTATACCAGGCTCTCACTTAGAAATTTCCTAAGCACAGTCCCATGTCAAATAGCCATGCTTTGAAAACTGAGATTCCCAGAATTTAATTATTAAATTTGTGGTTTAGTTCTTAACAACTGGCCTGACTTTTTAAAGCACCTTATTGAAAATCAATCGATCTTTTTATTCATTTGATGATTTGTTGTTGATTTTATTGCTGTAATTCCAAAGAATCCATTCAAGGAATGCAAAAAGGAGGTCTTACTCCAAAAGGATGAGGTTCTAAATAAGAGAGAACAGATGGATACAGGGAGAGGTGGAGCAAATGAAAGGTCAAGGAAATAAGAATGCGAGACTGTGGATATAACATAAAGGGATCTCAAGTGAATCAAAATCTGTCTCATTCAGTACTGCAATTAGAAGTTCTCAAGCTAATCATGTTTGACAGGATATGATTTTGTACTCATTACTTAATTTTTAGATTTTGTACTCATTACTCATTACCTGACCACCTGAACTGTGTCAGTAAATCCTTGCCTAAGTATGTGACCCAAATTCACATTTGTACATGCAAAACAAGCAGCTGCACATATACATTCCTTTATACTTTCTCCTTGATTTCACAAGAACAATTTTCAAGTGGGCAGGAAAAAAAAATTAATAGTGATTGTAATAACAATCAACAATGCATTGACTTACTCGGGATGATTATGATGTCCTAAGAAAAAGGATTTCCACGAGAAAGTTAAATTCTGTAACTCAACAAAAGAAGCTTATTTGCCTCCTTTCAAATGAACCAGTCAAATGGTTACTGGGAGCAGCAAAGCAGAAAGGAATAAAACAAGTTCAGCAAGTTAAGCTATCAGATATTTCACATTCTCCTTCAAGACAATTTATCACTAAAACTACAGTGATTAACAAAAGGAGGCACATTTCACTTGTCTATTGATGTCCACATTTTTATCCTGCAGGCTCTGGAGCATGTCAATGCCCGACTTCTTGAACTATACCCTGATGATGAAGAACGATTTGATATTGTCCTGATGACTAATAACCATGCCCAAGTGGGAGTAAGGCTCATAAACAGCATCAATCACTATGGTAAATAAAATAAATACTAACGGGTAGAATTGACAGCTGTTACATAATAATATGAATTAATTTTATTCTTCCTGTTCTCACCTTGGGAAAAACAGCTGCTTTGATATTTATTTTTGGGTGTCAGCACAAGTGGGATATATTAAACAGTTTGGTCCAGTGCTCCAGGTTTAACTTGTCAGGTGTGAATCTTAACTTCTGAGAGAAGTCCTTAAACTTTTTGATGTTTGTTATCTATGCTCTCTAGACATAAACCTTCACAGCAGTTACTCTGCCAGCTTAGAGGGATTTTTTTTTCCTAAATTATGAATGAGGTGGACTGATCAAACATTTTAGTCAGTTTAAGTTGTGTAACTTGTTGCAATTACGATGAACATTTTTTTTTAAGTTTACTGTCAGCTAGGCTAGTGTACCTTTTTCCAGGTTACTTTTACAGGTTTGCAATGTCAAGGCAGAGTCACACCCTGTGCTGTTCTTACTTTAGGCTTAACAATTGAACGTTTCTGTATGACGGGAGGACAAAGCCCTATTGGTTACCTGACTGCATACCTTACAAACCTGTACCTCTCAGCAGACTCCGAAAAAGTGCAAGAAGCTATAGAAGCAGGTTTGACCTGACTTTTATCTCTCTATTGAGCTTGTTCAAAAATTAATATACTGTGTGTCTTTCACAGAAAGTGGTGCTGCTTCATCAAATGCAGAAAGGCACCACTTTGTATGGTGCAAGTTTACCACTTATTTTTATTTAACCAAATAAAATCAAGTGATACTCTTCCTCTCTGACCCTTCAGCCTACTAATGTGACAACTTAATCACCTTACACCTTTCCATCTTCTCCTGTTCAAAACGAAAGGGATCTCCACCTCTATTCAACTTCTATTTGAAATAGAATAGCATCATCTTTTTTGATACAACTTAAGAAAATGACCTCTGTGTTTCATAAGAAATTAAAAATAGCAAATAGTTTGATTGAGTGGTTTCCTGGGAATTGCCTGCTTTGTCTCATTTGCAGTACACCTTGGGGACTGTTCTTGTACATTCTTATGTGAAAATGGAAGGAAGAATGTCCAAGAAGTTTTTTCAGTGGGACAGCTTCCATGCATTTGTGTTACAGAACAGCCATTAGTAATTAGCTTTTGTGATCATTTCCACTCACCACATATAAGGGTCACCACAGATAAGTTGTTGGAACCAAACTGCTGGTGGTTTAATGAATGACTTTGCAGGACTAACTGAGGTTCTGTGGTCCATTTTCAGGCATTGCATCAGCTACGATGTTCACTGCCAACAAAGATGTTTCTTACTCAGATACACAGCTGAGGGTGGCATTCGACGGGGATGCTGTTATCTTTTCTGATGAATCAGAACAGATTGTCAAAGAGCAAGGATTAGACAGATTTTTTGAACACGAACAACTCAATGAAAATAAGCCTCTTGCACAGGTTTGTATTTTCTTGAATCAGTAAGTTTCCAAAACATCTGACGACTTTCATTGCTGCTGTATTTCTGCACTTTCCCCAGTGTGTATGTGTTCTTTGTGGAAGCTGAGTGCCCAATTTATTTCCTTTTACAAGGATAGTCTTTAAAATTTAAAAATACTTGACATAAAAAAGGCCACCATTGCAGTCTTTTCACCAGATCTCTCACATATGTAAGGCAGTGACTTACAGTTGTATTTTAATGGTAATATTAGAAAAATACTAGTACTGATTTCCTGGATTTTTTTTTTATCAGACTGTGTAGGTAATGTTAATTTGTAACACTGAGATACTCTGGTTATTGAAACAGGGTACTTATTCTGAAGCAGAACTATGTCATTTGTCTAAAAACCAAAAATATTTTAACATTAGCCTAAACTGAAAGACCAATTCTGCTATTGTTAAAAATAGTATAAATTCATAATAAATGCTTGATTTGTGAAAGTACTGGATGGTACAATATATTGCAATTTGAAGAACCAAACTGTCATTTATTTCTTTTAATTGGAGTGTAGTATGGTCATTAATCTGGGTTTTTTGCAGGACAAAGAATTGCAGCTCATGGTTCATAGTAAAAAGAGTTCAGTATTTTTAAAGGAATACTAAAGACTATAGTAATAAGCTTATATTGTTACAGATCGCCTTAGTGAGAATTACTTTCCCACTGATCATACCTTGTAGAATTATGGTTTCAACTTTTTTCCAGTGTGTGAATTCCTAGTGAGGCTGCAAACCCATTAGGATATGTTACATAGAGAATTTGCAGAATAGTATAGCATTAGGGAAAGGAATTCTGTGTGTAACTGGCAGTCTGTCGGAAAGCAAAAGAATGATCTGGGGAACTGTGGACAAAGACTAAATATGCTTCTGGTATTTTATACTCAGGGCCCTTTGAAGGGTTTTCTGGAAGACCTGGGGAAAATTCAGAAGAAGTTCTATGCAAAAAATGAACGATTGAATTGTCCTATAAGGACCTACCTGGTCACAGCCAGAAGTGCGGCGAGCTCTGGAGCCAGAGTGCTGAAGACTCTCCGTAGCTGGGGTCTGGAGATTGATGAGGCACTTTTCCTAGCAGGAGCTCCTAAAGGACCAATCCTGGTGAAAATCCGCCCTCACATTTTCTTTGATGACCAGATGTTCCACATAGAAGGAGCACAGAAATTAGGCACCATAGCTGCACACGTTCCCTATGGCATTGGTCAGAAGTACCACAAATCTTCATGACTGGATGACACCATTAATGATAAAGTTCTTAACTCAGCCAGCCTCTTAATAAACCAATAGTTATGTCTGAAAACCTCTACATTTGTGTATTGTAAGCACTATGTTTAAAGATCCAACTTCTGGCTAGAACAGCCTTTAAAAGATATATTTTTAATATAGGTAAGTTTTTAATGGAATTATTTTAATATAATTCTTAAACAGTTTAGATTTTTTACCTGTCTGAATCTAACACTGTGGTTTTGATATTAGGAAAAGATTTATACTGTTTTTATAGCTTGAGACATATTTTGAGAGACAGAACAGTTATATTTTCTCTAAAACACTGTTGATGGGTTATTTATAAGAAAACTCATGCTGTAATGCTAGTTCTTGACAGGTTTTTTTGCAGTTCACAAAAGCACAGTTTACATGTAACTATTTACCTGTTGATGGTTTGCTTGTTAAATATGTGTTCAGTAGGTCTGTCACCACAAGGTTTCAGCTTCCAGTAAAATGTTAGCTTACTTGGTCTTGTGTTTACACATTTTTCTATATTGTTTTCTTACCTTAATAAAGCTGGCTTTACAGAACACTGTCATTTTTCTATGCAGGTGTTTTAGCATAATTTCCTAGGCAGAGTTTGTGTAATCAGCATCCTCCTGATGTTTAGAACCAGAAGGAACCCCTTTCAGCCAAATTTGAGAGAGAGCTAGAGGTCTCACTTAGTCCCAGCATATTTCACAGGGCTAGGTAGAAATCTGAGATATTGTGAGTATCTTGACTGGGACAAAGGCTGAAGCTTTAGAGCACACCTTGTAACAGCAGAGAATCTACCCATAAATAATACTGTTGATGTAACTATTTGCTTCTTAGATAGATTCCCTTAGGATTTACAGCTGTTCCATTATCTGAGTAAGCTCAGTTTGGCAACCTCAAATGGGTTTCCAGGGGACGGGTGCCTGTTGCTACATGACTCCAAATTTACACCATAGATCTATTCTACCTCTTTAATGCTAAGTTCCTGTGTATCAGTGTTATCCATGTAACTAAGTGATATCCAGATGACACCACTAACATCTGTCAGGTGGTGTTTGTTCTCTTTCTCTCCCTAGTGGAACAACCGTTCTGTTTTATTCTTTATTGTTGCTGTATATTTATACCAGAAGAGACAAAACCAAAAGAATGTGCTCTACAGTGGGAGTAGAAATGGTGAATCAGGCTTGTGATGATCTGTGGTTCCTCAGGGAATTTGGTCCAGAATCTCAGGTTAGCCTCTGAGAAAGTTTGGTTTCTCTGTCTGGATGAACTGTCCCATTATTGCAGAAAGCTTCATTGTACTAATTATGTTTTCCCTCCCAGGAACATAGGCAATCATTTTAATGTTCTGGGTCCAAGCCACAAAGTTCTTTGGAAGCAAAGGCAAAAGCCTTGATCCTGCATAAAACAAGAATAGAGACCACTGGAAAGGTTTTCATGTGTTCACACTAATATGTGTTGTTGATGGGATGCACTGCAGATTTCTGGTGTACTTGGAACTCCATAAGTGCTAAAGGCTTTGTGCCCAAAACATATCACATTTCCCAGCCCAGCCAGGAGGTGAAGAAGACATGAATAACTGAGGCCTGATCATTGTCTGCCAGGATGGGATAGAGTTACCTTGCCAAATGGCGATTATGAAAAATGTTATTAGCAGATGTTTTTATGTGAGAGCTCAGAATCTGCAAGGAATTCAAAAATATTCCTTAGCTGTGGAATATAAAATGTGTCTGTACCTTTACCACACAAGCATGGCTGCAAATTTCAGGAAGACTGGTCCTGCCTTGTTGAAGCAGCACATGGATCAGCCATTCTTCATCCATGCATTGTTAAACCAGTAGGGGTTGGGTGTGCGAAACATAAAGCTGGCACTTGACTCTCATTGAACAGAACAACTACATCTTGATACTGAAAAAATCTTAATGGGATCCTTGATCCCCATGGGAGTCCAGAGGTGAGTCTCATGCCTGACAGGGTAAGCATGTAAATCAGTGAATAAATTTGAAGCTGAATTATTTGGTCTATTATGTTTATCTTTATTTCAAATGAATCATGCACCTACAGCAGGAATGAAACCTACTGGCCAGGACATGGTTAGGAGCTTCCAGTTCTTGATCTGTACACACAGTACTAGAGGACTCCCTCCTGCAATGTCACTCCTGACAGCACTAAGGCACATGTGAAAAGAGTTCATGTATTAAATTTACATTCTTAGTCATAGAATTCAAATTGACATTAAAATTCAGAAGTTGATGCTAAGGTCCACAATCACTTCTTTTAAGTTTGGTTGAGCAAAATACCTTTAGATATTTGTTCAGATTATACACTGCCTTTTAATTGTCAGACAACTGGCCCAGGCTCGACGACTGCTTCTCTGCATATCCAGCTGGCAGCATGGTGGGTGAGTGGAGCCTCTTTCGTTCATACAAAACCTTCCAGACTAATCTGGATCTTTTGGGGAGACTCAGGCTTGCCAAGCAGTCTCTGCCTGTTAAAATTATTTTCTTCTGCTCCAAGGCACAGCTTGGCTAGTGGACTGAAATAATCTTTTCCAAGGAAATTCTCTGAAATGGGATGGGAGCTGAGGGAAAGTGTTTTCTATTTTTGTAGACATAGAAGAGAATTGTCTCTTAATAACATTCCAGTCCACAAAACAAAACAAACAAGCAAACAACAACAAGAAAACTCAACAAAAAATGTCTAGCTTCTCACGCTCATGAGAATACCATGAGTTTATGCCCTGGCACCTCATAACCCTGAGCCATTCAGTTAAAACAACAGAGAGAGGCAAATAGAGAGGACTGCCCTGACAGACTCATGAAAAAAACTCATCTCAGGCAAAACCTGGAAGAGGATTAATGACGACACAGATGAATTCTGTGTGGAAATGGAACTTTATCAGGCAAAGCCAGTTTTTGTTCCCCTAGTTTCCAGGTTTCTGCACCACATCACAGTGAAGAGTCCAGGTAAGACAAATGGGAATATCTCCTACTGCTACCAATCCCCATGGACAAAAATATTAGAAATGAGATTCTGAAGGTGACTGGGCTTTATTTATTTTTTTTTTTTTTACAGAAGAACATATCCTCAGAGTGTGTTACATATCTTCCACCAGCTACCAAGACATAATAAATCCATGTTCCCCAGTTCCTTCACACCACTAAGACACCCTTGCAGTTTCCAGGCTAGCATGTCATGTCATGCATACTGAAATAACCATCTAGAAGAAATAAAATATTTCAGAGGAAAGTTTGGAAATGGTCATCATTACATGTGTTCCAACATGTGTTTTGGACCATGATCTGTTCTAAGGACTTGGGATTCAGAGGGCTTCTAAATCCTGAAGAGGATCCTCTGCCAGATCCTGTAACTTGCATTGGCCTGCAGTATTGCTAAACACAACCTTAAAGTGCAATAGATGGGTAGAGAAATTGGTGAAGCAGATCAATGTCTTAGAAGAAATAATACTGTCCAGTTATCCTGCTCAGGAGTTTCTGGGACCAACATCTGAATGCCATCATCCCTTCTGATGAGCAGCTTCTGATGGCTATCACCCATGAGTTCCTGAGCACAATGCTGTTTGCATTGAAGGCTGGACTGTGACAAACCCAGGCAGGGTCCTCGAGGCAGTGACCTCTCCAACACATTCACAGTGTTCTGAAGTACTAGGTGTGTCAGAGGTGACTGTCAGAGTCTCCACTGCCAGATGATGAATAGCATATTCTTCAACTCCCACCAGGAGGATGTCTTAAAGAATGAATCTGTTCTTCTAACAGGGCGTTTCGTGGTTCTCCTATTTTTACATCTGTTTGGGGATCATTGTTCCTTTCTTCTGGTCCTTGACTGCAGAGGTGGGTGTGGCTCCAACACCTCCTAGTATATGATTTACTATGAGAAGAGCATATGGAAAAACACCTCAAGATGCCTCTTACACCACGTTAAGGATGCCAAAATCCATCTGAGTCACATGCAGATGTGATGGTGTGGCCTGACTAAAATATCCTTTGGCGTAACCACGATGCTCACAGTGAAGGGCTGAGAATGAAGAGAGAGAGTTTTCTGTGGTGAAGATGAAGACAGAAGAGGTCTCACAGCAAATGCAAAAGTGTTTAAATGTGGTGCTTATACAGCCCTTAAACTGCCTGAGAAGTGTGACAGGCAGTCGGAAAAGACATAAGGATACTTCCAGAAAAATCTGGTATGTTTCAGCAGCTGTAACATGAGCTGAAGTCATGAAACCTTAGAACAGACTGCAGCAATGTGACAAGATTGCATGTAGCACCCACATCCAGCTAAGGGGAGGTTACTATTGCAAATGGTTATCAAGTGCAGACAAGTCACAGAAAAGCTGATGAAAGGCTCATGGTTTTCTTCTTGGGTTGCTTACTCATTTCCCCAAACAGCCTCAACCTGCTGGCCACACTCATCCAGATACACCCCCAGGATACCTCTGGCCCCCCGGGCGCACTGCCGGCTCATGGTCAACTTATCACCCACCAAGACTTCCACGTCCTTCTTTGCAGAACTGCTGTCTAGTATGTCAGCTCCCAGCCTGTGCTGATATCCCCAGGTGTAGAACCCTACATTTGCCCTCGCTGAACCTCATCAGCTTTCTCTCCACGCAACTCTGCAGCCCATCAAGGTCCCTCTGAACGGCAGCACACCCTTCACTCACGTGCACCAGCCACTCCCCGCAGCTCCCTACGATCGGCAAACTCGCTGCGGGTACATTATGCAAGCGAAGGGCACAGCGCAGGCTCCCTCAGCCCTCCCGGACCACAAGCCCCAGCAGGCTCCGCGCCGCCCGGGCAGTGCCCTCCCGCCCGGCATGGCCGCGGCGCTACCGGCGCTGGCGCTCGGCGCGGGGCTCCTGGCGGCCGCCTGGCGCTGGCTGCGGGGCGCGACCCGCGCCCTCACCGCGGGCTCCATGCGGGGCAAGACCGTCATCATCACCGGCGCCAACAGCGGGCTGGGCCGGGCCGCGGCGGCCGAGCTGCTGCGGATGCGGGCCCGCGTCATCATGGGCTGCCGCGACCGGGCGCGGGCCGAGCGGGCGGCCCGGGAGATCCGGGCCGAGGTGGGCGAGCGGGCGGAGGGCGAGGGCGAGCTGGTGGTCCGGGAGCTGGACCTGGCCTCGCTCCGCTCCGTGCGCGCCTTCTGCCACCGCGTCCTGCAGGTACGGCGGGGCCGCGGGGGGACGGCGCTGGCCCGGAGCCCCGCGGAGGGCACGGGCTGGGCCGTGCTGGTGGCGGCTCCTGGGCTCCCTGGTGGCTCCGGGGGTTCCAGGTCCGAGGAGGCTGTTCCTCGGCGTGCGGGCACGGGGGGACGGCGAGGTCACCGCTGGGTCTGTGAGGAGGGTGAGAGCAAATTGACCGTGAATTAGCGCGTGGAAGAATGAAGTTCCTACTGGTTTGGTCTGTTCTAGTTCAACATATCCCAGACCTTTACAGTTCTGGAAAGGACGCGCTTGTTTCTTTGTGAGATAAATGATTTGTCTTCCTACCGTAACCTTTGTTGCCTTAAATTGGTGTTACAGCTCAGCGTTGTCTCCAGAAAAAAATAGAAGTTTACGAGTGCACTGTTGACATGCTCCAGACATCCTTCTTCCCCCTCCTCAGATTGTCCGTCCCCCGCCCCCAAGAATTTTACATCTCCCGGCCACCACCAGCTGAGTCTAGTCGATAGATACTTTTGAATGTATCAGGTTCCTGCAGATTTCCTGAAAACCTGAGTTTAAGGAGAACAGGGACATCCAGTTGCTTTGCCTGACAAAACTGCCACTAGATAAGTTCGACAGTGTTATTAGACACCAGAGAGCAGGGGGAGGCACTGCTGGAGGCATTATTTCATCCCACAGAAAGCATCGTTTGGGACTTTGATCTCACCACATCTAGCTGCTACTCAAGTCATGAGACACGAAGTCATGGGAAGCTGGGCTCAATAAATTCTGCTGCTGCTCAGAGAAGTGTTTGTTAAGTACTTGAAAGATGCTCAGATACTGTTATGAGAGGCAAAAAACCAGAGGGAGTTTACTGCATTAATTTTCAAATGACTTTTCTAAAACAAATGTCAAGTTTTAAGTTCTCTACTGGGACACTTTGTAGTCATACATTCATACATATGAATCCACTGATAAAGTC
>JAWWLV010000121.1:104498379-104508627 GCA_035041135.1 Platyrinchus mystaceus | reverse complement strand
CAAATGTCAAGTTTTAAGTTCTCTACTGGGACACTTTGTAGTCATACATTCATACATATGAATCCACTGATAAAGTCTAGTCTTGCTTCAGTCTTATGGGAAAACATGAATACACAAAAGGATAAAAAACGTGTAATAAACACACACCAAAAATGAAACATACTGTCTTAATTTCTAAGAATTATATTTTTTATAGTACAAAATATGAAAAAAAATGTGAATTTCTTAGCATCTCTTTATTGCTAAAGACAGTACAAGTGGCTCTTAAGTGAGAATTGGGTAAAGAAAAAAGTGTGTCTTATTTGCGGAGTGTTGCTGACCCTTGTTTTAACTTGCGTTTTCAAAATAAATTCAAAAACACCTGAATGATAAGGTATGTGAGCTCAAGAAATACTTTCTTTTCCACCCAAGTCCATGTTACTTACCTTCCCTAATCTGTGAGTCCTTCTTGGAGCTGTTACCTGGGGGTTTGTTTGGGGATTCTTCTGTTTTTTCTTTGACATAAAGATTTAAACATTGGCAAGATGGGGAAACAGTGCACTCCCACTGACTAGCCTTATTTGTGGGAGCTTTACTTTGAACAGCTGATAGTGGTTACATCTTAAAACACTTTGAGATGTTGGATAGTTCCATGGGAAAATGGAGAAAATAGACATGAGCTCAGAGGCTACAAGGAATAGCATTGTCCATCAAAGCAATGTTTGTTGCACTCTGCTGCACTTGGTTGCAGTAGCTGCCTGCTTGGCATTGATCACATTACTCCTATTAAATGTAGAGTTTCAGAAAATGGCACACATGGAGGTCTTGCTTCTTGAAGTGTTAAGTCTTGCAAAATAAATCTTCCAGTCAGATATTTTTCTTTAAAGAAAGAAGGATCACTTCAGTGAGCAAATTTACAGTCAGTACTTCTTCACTCCTGTCCTGCTTTAGTGCTTGTGACTATTGTGTCCCTTTGGGTGAAGAGGAGAAGTGATTTAGATACTCTTTGGATCACACCTCAGGGACCCAATTGTATGAAACACTGAGCAGCCTCAAGTTCCACAGAAATCAGTCTGAAATGAAGTACTTGAAGTTTTGAGTGATCAGATGCCAGCACCTTTAACTGAATGCCAAGTGCAGATTTGGTATTTTTCTCTCTTTGTATCATTGCTGCTAATGGCAGTGAAATAAAAGGCAAATAGTAGAGAATTCATTATGGTGTTCTCTATTTTTATCATCAAAATGGCCCAAAGTTATCTCAGCTTGCCTTCCAGGGTTCTTGCAGGATTCCAATGCCTTCTCGCTGCATTGGGTTTAAAAAATTAAGAGCAAAGAGAGCTCACTTTCTAGAGAAAGTGAATACATTTGCCTCTGATTCATGCAAGCATAAATGGTGCTGTCATAGTCTTTTGTCAGAGGTGGGTGAAAGTGTTGGATTTGGAGCTTATTTAGGCAGCTCACTTTAATCTGTATTTTTGAAAAAGTTAGTTTTGGGTAAAGTGGAGAGCTCTTAATGTTTGAGTGAATTCTGGAGCATGAAATGCACGATGCATATATTTAATTTATCCATACCACCCTTTCTGTTAATTCCTTATATCTCCTGATTCTGTAGAGTGTAACATGTCCTCGAGTCTGTTTTTTTACTGACTTGAATCAGAATATCGATCCATCAAATAGCATGTGCTGAGCATCTCACAGATATTTCAAGCTTTGGTTCCTTAGTTCTTGAGTAGACTTGTTAGACTCATACAAAACATGAATACTACTTTTGTATGAGTCCTCCTCCATAGTTCTCGCCAAGCAGCACAATGACATGTGCTGACTCTAAAGTAAGATAAGTGTTTAAAATCATGAGAACGTTGTTTTGAAAAGTTTTTCATGACATCGTTCCGGTGAGATGGTCGGTCTGCAATGTAGTGGTTCTTCTTCAGCCCTGATGTTTAAGTTCTTTGAGCTAACACGTTGTGTTCTATGTTTGCATGTCTTTTGCACAGTAGACCCCTCTGCTGTAGTACAGGTTTGTCATAAATTGTTTGTCCTTTTGCAGTGCAATAGGTTATATTTTAGAGGGGGGAAAAGAGTACATCACAAAGATAAATTATCACTGAATTGTTACAGAAAAAGCTGCTCCTGGAGAAGCAGATGGTTGTGTTCTCTGCTTTCGTTAGAAGTTGATACAAACCTACTCTCATGTACATGCATCTTACTGGGTAAAGTACTCACCTTAGTGATAGTTCAACTTAATGGTTTTTTTTCAGCAATGCTTTAAGAGAATATTAGAAAGTTACAATTCAGGAAACTAGGAATGAAGTTATTTCTTTCCAACAATGACCAGTGAGAAATATGAAGCATAATGCTTTTCATGACAATTCTGAAACTGAATGATTTTTTTCTTTCATATTTAAAGGAGGAGTCAAGGCTGGACGTTCTGATAAATAACGCAGGGGTATTCCAGTGTCCGTACATGAAGACGGAGGATGGTTTTGAGATGCAGTTTGGTGTAAACCACTTGGGTCACTTCTTGCTCACCAACCTTCTTCTGGGCCTTCTCAAAAATTCTGCTCCGAGCAGGGTTGTTGTAGTATCCTCAAAGCTTTACAAATATGGAGAGATCAACTTTGAAGACTTGAACAGTGAAATAAGTTACAATAAAAGCTTTTGTTACAGTCGAAGTAAACTGGCTAATATATTATTTGCAAGGGAGCTAGCCCGTCGGTTGGAAGGCACAGGAGTCACCGTCAACTCTCTTCATCCTGGGATTGTCAGAACAAATCTAGGCAGACACGTGAATATTCCTTTGCTGGCCAAACCCCTGTTCAATTTGGTGTCATGGGCTTTCTTCAAAACACCTCTGGAAGGAGCCCAGACTTCTATTTATTTGGCCTCTTCTCCTGATGTTGAAGGCGTGACAGGAAAATATTTTGGAGACTGCAAAGAGGAAGAACTCCTGCCCAAAGCCATGGATGACTTGGTTGCAAGAAAGTTGTGGGATATCAGTGAAGTGATGGTTGGCTTATTGAAGTAAGTGCTGGGGGTGTCTGCAAAACAGAATGCAGATAACTATGCAATGTGTTTTTGCAAAAGTGAAATTCTCACTTTAAATGCTATGGGAATACAGAGTATGTTGCTCAATAAGTATGAAATAAGGGAGTGGTTTATGTTGGAACTGTTTTGAAATAAAAGACAATCTTCAACAGACATAGGCATTCGCAAAAGTCTGAAATACAGTTTATGGATGTGAACATAATTTCTTGTTAAATCTGCTCGGAAACTCATGTTTTACAAATAAAAACAAAACAAACTGTGTTTTGCAATATATATGCATATTTCTCATGTTCCACTACCTGTAGGCAGCCTGGAAAATGCAAGGTACTGATGGTGAAATACTTCTGTAAAAAATGTGAAAATATGTCCTAATAATAGAATTATCATCTTTTTATGAGCCATCAGAATGAAAAATGGAATAAAGAGTTTTACTGATATCTTGCACTGTAATTGTTGAGGCCTCTGAGTGCTGTTCAAAGGCTTGACAGCTCCATGGATCAGTGAACAGAACTGTTGAGCCGTATGCAGTTCTGCTGTGAAGCACAAAGTCAGCTATTTTTAGTGGTGTTGCTGCTGTTCAATTTGTAAGTACAGTTGGTTGTGCAAGCTGTATTTTTATTTTCATGTGTACTGAACTTGCTGTGTCTTGAAACCTTGGTTTTCATTAAAAGAGTAGTTGCAAGATGTTTTATGGTCTTTATAGGGCTTTGCATGGCACGAATTGTGTGCATACAAAGTTTGTAAGACCTCACCCAGATTAAACCGAAGAGTCTCGGTTTGTGTGTTTGCCTTGACTGATGGCACTTTAACTAAGTAATGAGGTTCCATAAATCTGTCTCATACAGCTGACTGAATATTCTTTAATAAAAGCTTTTAAAAAAAGACAAAACATTCATTCTTTCTTCGTGGGAGATAGAAACCAGCAGTCTCAGTACAGCAGCCTTGTTTTAAACCAGAAGATGAACTTGTGTTGATTTAGGGAGTCTGTCATGTGGGGTTGGTAGAAATAAAATGGGCTCCAAATAAATACATGGGTATTGCATGAATTCGTGTAACTTATGGGTTTGTTTTGACATTTATGTCTTTTTGTTTTGCTGCACATAATTAAAAAGTTCTAGTAGTTAAGATACATAGTATTAATATGGAAGAATGATTCAGAGTGTTCTATATTAATATTACTTGAAAGAGAACCAATAATAAAAAACGTATTCAGTAGCGATAAATACATCAGTTCTGCCCTTCAGGTGGCAACCAACAAAATCTTTTAGATACTTTCTCTGATTGTTTACTCAAACTCAGCACATTTTAGGGTTTGCACAGTGGAGTGGACTTGAGCTTGCCTTACCCTTCACTAGCAAGAGTGAGCACTGGGCAAGTGACTTGTGTAGGGCAGAAAGCAGTGTTTCAGGAAATCAGAAGGCAAGCTACAAAGCAGAGCAGGTTTTTAAAATCGCGTAACATGTTGAGTTTTGAACTGCCCACTGTAAGGCAAGGTGCAGAGGTGGATGTGTTGTCAAAGCATACTCTGAGTATTAACAAAGTTCTCGAAGTGATGCTACATGCTCAGAGAAGTCCTGCTTTGATCTTCTTTTATTTTGATTTTAAATACTCGTAAATGGTTGCATGCAGCACCTTTAACAGGTAGCTTAAGAATGAAAAGTTCATTAACATTAACTTCTGTATAAAGAGATCCAGAGAAGCTGAGCGAAACCTGGGTTTGTGTTTCAATAGTACTGAAGAAATATTAAAGGAACAATATTGTGTTGTTTTTCTGCTGTGTATACCACTTGCAAGGAAAGCCTTGGATACAAAGGTGGAGAATTAAGAAGATGGTTAGCCTGAAAATACTGTAGTAAAGAACTGCACTGAAACTTCCTGAAGAGCAGAAAGATACATAATTTTTAGACTGACCAACACAGGATGTACACTTGCCTTCAAAATAGCAAAGGTGGATTTATACTGAAATAAGAGATGCAGAATAGGAAGTCCCAGTTGTGTGTAACAGGCCATCCTTCATACATCTAACATTTATTTGTTTTTATATTCTTTTGAAACATTGTTGAAATAAGAGCCATTGTCAGAAAGCGATTGCATTCCTGTAATCGTAACTAAATTATAGCCCTTGTTCCAGAGTAAGGTAATCCTTAATGAATCCTTAATGGAATATTAATGAATTAATATTACCTGAAAACAATTTAAAAGGATGGATCATTAGGGACTTACAGAAAGGTAGGCTTTTTCAACATCTGAAATATGTCACTTTCAAGGTTGAATGTCATTTAACTGCTGTGGACTAGAAAGCTTTGATTACTCCCTTGAGATTCCTGTTCATAAGTATGTTATGACTTTGTTATTCAAGTACCATGTAGGAACTGGAGACCTCACAGGTAACAGATCTTAGTAAAATCTAAGTGCAAAACCAAAGAAGAGATCTTCTGAGTAATGCTTACTCAGTCTAGATTAGTCGCATGTATTTAGTTTATATGTCCCATCTGTTTAAGCCAAGGGAGAATTGGGTACTTTTAAAAAAAATACTCTGAATATGTCACCAATTTACCTTCCTTAACTTGTCACAAAGGCCAACATCTATCCCCAGGCAAAGGGACAACTCTGCTCTTTCAGTTACTCCAGTCAACACAGCAGGCAAGCTTATAAACCCAGTGGGGGTTCTCCAGTAAAAATTCTCCATCTTAATGAGATAAATGATCATTTTTTCCATGATGCAATAAAAACAGAAGTACTCTCTTCAGTGTTTGGCTGGTTTGCCTAAGCTTCCTACTAAGTGAACGCTTCACAGGCTTCAAAGCCCGAGCCCTGTGAATGTGCAGTGTGATTATGCTTTTGCTGAAAAATGTGGATAATTCCCACTTCAAGCACACTTAATTTCTTTCCACCTAAGGCTATAAAGAAAATAAACAACTTGCAAGAGTCATGCAAATAACTTTAAAATGGAAGGCCTGTTCCCTTTTTCACATAACTTTTTCCAAACTAATCATTTAGAGAGTAATTGACTTGCAAAACGATCCAGGAGGCCTCCACAGTTGAATTATTATTTTTGATCTGTCCCAGATTGGTGCTGCTATTTCTCATAACAGAAAATGACGACCTCCCTTTAGACTTACTGCTTTAGCTACCACTAACAGTCTCACACCTGTCGTAACTGGATTCAGATCAGAGAAATTAATTTGAATAGTTAATTAATTCCAAATGTCCTATGTGAAATGGAGAAAGGAATGCTTTCCTAATTGCCTTTTTGGGGGAAGCCTGGCACACTGGTCACTTAACAAGGTTGATAGGCCATTCTTTCTACATTGAAGAATGATCACTTCTTTTCAGGTAATGTGAAAGAAACTTAATTAGTCTGCATAAGGGAAAGAATTGATAGCTTATTAGCCATGAAATATTCAGGAGGATGTCACATGCTCGACATCTCTAATAATCACTTTAGCAAGCTGCTGACCTTTTCTCGCCATCTGCTGCATGGCCAAAGCAAGCAGTCTGGAATCATGATCCCACTAAAAGCACTGGGAGTCAGACACCTAAATATTTTTGCTGATCTTGACCTCCTGGCTTTAGGTTTGGGCAGTAGAACCCTTACAGCCAGTTGGATGATGATTCATTCAAGCTTGATGAATGAAGCTTTATGCACTTCTGTGTATGTATGGCATTTTTCAAGAAATACTTCACAACTTGTGGAATTATGGGGGTGGGTTAGGGGTGGCAGTTGAACACTATGTATATATTGAATATCCTGTGACATTTTCCAGAAATGTGACTGTTTTTTCCCCAAAGGAATGTTAGCCCATCTCTGCAGTTGTTGGGATATCTGCCAGTTTGCCACCTAGACTGCAGTCTGGTGATGTTACCTCAATCTATCTAAGTCCTGTTTCAACCTTCCCCAACAGTAGATCAGTGTCCTGGGCCCTCCTAAATCACTGCATGAGCACACACTCTCCAAATACCATCTTCCCTCGAGACAAGCAATGCCAGAGACTTTCTAGATGCTTCAAGAAAAGGGTCATGAGCAGCATCTGCAAAAAGACAAGTGACACACCTGGAGGCTCAGAACCTACCTGCACTGCAACAGGTAGGTGTGGTATCATTTTATATACTCATTTACAGACAGAAACACCTTCTACAGTGTACATAGATAGGTGTTTTAGACTTCATCTTGCCCTGAAGGCCTGTTTTATACAGCACTGTAGGAGTATCCCATGATTAAAACACAATAAATTGAAAACTGCTTCAGTAAAACCCGTTTGCTCTTCTGAAAGACTGAGATCCTACAGATCCAGCTGAAGTCATTGATAGTTGTAGTTGCTTGACACTTCACATGGCTTTGAAAATACTTGGAAAGAAAAAGAAGATCAAAGCATCATTTTCCTTCAGTCTGCCCTCCTGCAAATCTTCAGAGGCCTAAATATGTCTCATGCATCACCACAGATACTGAAAAAAATGTAAGCCTGATTTATGGAGGTTTTTGTTCATAAAATTTTGCTATAGGTAGAAACTTTCAAAAATCATTTTTTCTTATTTTGTATAGTAACAAGATGATATTATAGACTAATTGTATTAGCATAGCTAAGACTGGGGTCTGTTGGAAATAGGCTGAGGACTGAGGCAGACTTCAAAGAGTGGAAAGAAGCAGAAGATACCCTGCTTGAGTCTTCTGCCTAAAAGACTGTGTACTGTATTGTAACAAGAGGCTTACCTAACTGTAGGTAATGCCTCCATCCCATGTCCCTTTTCTCTGTCGTCGTGGTCATCCCTCTCCAGAGAGATAGAGACAGCCCCGCAGGCTACCCGAGAAGGTAGCTGCTCTGACCAATCCCCAGTAGTTTCTGTTTTGTACCTCCCTCCTCTCTCCCTGTCAATCCTGTTGCCCTACCAATCCCAAATCCAGGTGTCCCCCTTCCAGAACCTTCCCTTTCCTGCCCTATAAAACCCCACCATTTTGTTCAATAAAGTTAGATTGGCTTTGACCTTTGAACTGCAGGCTGTGTCTGTGTCTGGTTTCTGTGGGGTTTAACACATGGATGCTGCAGTTCAGAGGCAAGGACCCGCCGGTCTGAACTTGCCCCTTACCCATAACCGTGGCAGGGGTCTTAGGACAATAGAACATAAGATGATGAGCTGTCATCTGTAAGACAGCAGAGGCAACTTGAATTCCTTCATAAGGCATAATTGAAAAGCTTTGATTACAGTTATGTTGTTTCTGCATTTGGTTTTTTGGGGGTGGTTTCTGTTTGGTTTTTTTAAATCTAGATACTTGCTATTTTTAAAAAAAGGGTTAAAACTGCATAAGATATGAAAACATCCATGTTTCATCAAAGTGGCACAGTTCTTCACTGTGGAAAACCCATAAAATGACAGGAAATGGTTTAATGTGGTAGGTGTTCATTTTTAAGGGTTCTGTTGACAGAATTTGATGAATGAAAATATTGTGTTTCATTTTTGCCTTTTGTTCAGTAAATAGCATGGAATTTTGATGCTGCCTAGAGGGACAGCTTTGTACTGCGGTGGTCTAATCTGGGATTTTTCATTAACGTAGCTCAATCAGAGTAGGTGGAGGGTTTTTTCTGGTTTTTTGTTCCTTTTTTTTTTTTTTTTTTTTTTTTTTTTTTAATAAAAAAAGCTGAAGTCAAAGGGAAGACCAAGAAAAAAGCACCACAAAGTTTATCTTTTACTCATCTGGAAGAGTTTATTTTAAACACAGAACATTGTTTGCTGCTGTGGAAATGAAAGTGAGAGAGTTGCAGCTTTCTTCTGATGCCATCTGGCAGATGATTTCCTTACGTATGGTATTCACTAATCCAAATAACCCTGTGTGTGGTAGCATTGTCTCTTTACTGATCATGCAGCTGAGTTGGCTGAACCCTAGATGGCTCACACAAGGCTATCAACAGCACAGTACAATAGGCTGTTTAAAATTAGAACAGCATTAAGGCAAGGGACATGCCAAATTCATTGTTCCTTTACCTATATTAAGCATTTTCCTTGAGTTTGATGTTTCCTTTTCATTCTCTTCATGGTTTTATTCACTCCAGTTCTACTTGGACTTAAGCCCACTTAATTCAACACTTACACGTAGCTCAGATGGGACTACAGCACTGGGCATCCATCCCTAGGTTGGTCTCCTTGCCCTGATGGTTGTTGTGTTTGCTCCTGTAAGGTTCCTTCTCAACCTCATGAAACTTGTCTTCCTGCTGGGAAATAAGGCTGCAACTTTTGCAGGACAGCTGTATGCTCTAACCAGTAGCTTTGTGGTTAAGGAACTATCCTAGTTCCTAACCTGAGCCAAAATTGTCTTCAGATCAGGATATTCCCATTTATCAGGCAATGGATATAGCTACTTCATTATCATATTAATGTTAGTCTGCCTCCTCTTGCTATAATATGAAAGAAAGAGCCTTGAGTTGCTGTGTCTGGAAGCAAAATAACCAGATGATTATGCCTTGAGAAGCAAATCCCAAGCTATGAGTAAATGGAGGCATTCCCTTATATCTTGTGTTTAAATTCTAGGGAGAGGTTGGTATTCTGATGGTCTTCTATGCTCAATATAATGTAATGGCTCCCTTCTTAATGTGTTTTGAGTGACTTTTCCACGGTGCCTAACTCTGCATGCCTAATAGGTTTCTTATTTTGGATTCAAATTCTACTCTCAGGTCTAAAGATCTAGAATAAAAATATTGAGTCACCCTTTGTAGTCACTTCTGGCTTTTCATTGGGTCTAGCCTTGATAGGTCATTTCAAATAATTAATGCTATGGTTCAACTGCAATTTGCAGTTGAACAGTTTGGAAAGCGCTGATTTTCCTTAGAGATAGATCAATATAATTCAGATGTGAAATTAAAATATATACAGTGTAAATATTTTTGTAGCAGAGATAGAGAATTAACTGAGAGCTCAGCCCTTTTCCTGCAGAGCAGCTGACACACTGAACTCACTGGCTGCATATATATTGCTAGGCATTTAATGCCAGGACCCATTTCCTTAAGCATAGGGTGAATGGGATGGTGTAACAGGGAGGGTTCGGAGGATGCCGAAACTGTTGAAAGCTCAAAAAAGCCCAATATTTATTACAAAGAAGTGGCCAACAAAAACTAGAAACCGAGAGACAGGAAAGGAGAGGAGAGAAATAAGCCCGCAGTAAAACCCCCACTCACGCAGGTGTGTTTTATGAAGTTGTCTTACCGACCCCAGAATGACTAAAGTTCCCCATAG
>JAWWLV010000121.1:104448958-104490409 GCA_035041135.1 Platyrinchus mystaceus | reverse complement strand
GCCGTCAGAAATGGCTCCGAATCATGGGATAAGGATCCAGAACTACTGGTGCGCCCCCAAACCGTGGGGGGTAGACCACCAGAAATTGTCTTTGATCCGTCAACCCACCACAGCTTCAAAGTAGATGCCCTCTAGACTGGCAGCCTGTGGCTGGAGTGCATATTAGGGTGCTACTGTCAGCTGCATGGACAAACTCTCAGTGTTGTAAAGCTTTACTTTCAGATATGTCCCATGCTCCAAGAATCAGAAGAAAAAATGATCTGTCCAGTCTTTCTGCACAACCAGTAGAAGATCTTGAGCATGAACGAGTGAGCTCCCAGAGCTCAAGCACCAGAGTGCTAAACCACCAGCAACAGTAAGGAGGAACTGAGCTGAATTTCAGCTGCCACATGCAGAACTTAGTCCACCTGTATTCTATTTTAATGACTGTTAAATATTTTTTTGGAATTAGTTGTCTAAACAGGACAATCTTGTGTGTTAAAACCACTAAAGGATAACCCCTTATGATACCCAAATAGTTAGACCATTCAGGTGGAGGTTCTGTTTATTTTGGAGATGAAATTCACAGGCAGATCTCCAGTTACTTGAGTACTTAAACTAAAGAGTCAGTGTTCATTGTGTTATGTCATATTCCGAGATAGAGCTTCTTCAGGCTTTGTTATTAAATCTTTGTTTGTATCCTATGTACTATAGGTAAAGGTTGGCAATAAGACAAAGAATATCCCTGCAATTTTAATTTTCATAGAATCATTTAGATTGAAAAGACCTCTAAGATCGGAGAGTCCAATGATTAACCCAGCACTGACAAACCCACTACTAAACTATGTCCCTAAGTGCCATCTTTACATGTCTTTTAAATACCTCCAGGAATGGGCCACTGTGCCCCAGCCTGTACCACTTCATGGGGTTGTGACTCAAGTGCAGGACTCACCTTGTTGAACTTCATACAGTTGGCCTGAGCTCCCTGATCCAGCCATTTCGCCCTGGATTGCGTGAATCTTGCTGGATTTACCTCACTGCTGGGGAACAACAACTGAGAGAAGCTAGTGTACTAAAGTGGCAGAAGTGACAATAAGCTTTAGAATAACTCTAAGCAAGAATCAGCACTTCAGCCTTCACTGACACAGTGTGACTTACAAATTTGACAGTGCTAACTGTGATGTTGAATCAAAGAATTTGCTTTAAATAAATAAATCTATAAAATCTGAGTCTTCCCCTTCCGCTCCCCTGCTTAGAGCTGCAGATTCCTGCTCACTGCTGTAGCTGCACATCAAAAGAACTTTTCATAGACAAAACTGACCACATATATTTCATCTTCCAGAGCAACTGTTTATGGAGATGGTTCTTGGTGTTTGACATCAGTGGTAATAAGAAAAAACCCAGTCACATTTGTGTGGAAGAAGAAGACACAGAAAAGCGGATGCTTTGGCATCATTCTCTCTTTTAGCTGAAATTCTTGTTTTTCCACAGGCTCTTTGGGACAGTCCCACTAGCTGCTTTAGGACACTATCTTTGTGATGTCTGTCTCTGTGGATTTCTCTGCAGAACCCAGACTGTTAATTGCATTTGTAACTTCACTCAGCTCATAAATACCTATATTTTTTCATCTGGATACATCTGTACTCTCAAATGAATATGTCCTTGCTTCCTTCATCCATCATGGTCCCATGACAGTCTACCCTGTGTAGATATGGTGCAGTTCCCTTCTGGGCTTCCTTCTGGGGTGGGTTAGTTAGCTCCCTCGGAAACCATCAGGTGCATTTCTTGGGGAAATTCTGCTCCCAAGCTGCTACCAGTAGGCAGAACAGATAGATGCACCTAGCTTGGATCTCTTTGCTCTACACAGCCCTGTGACTTCAAGCTCTCCCATATGATACCTTGTGCTGCATATCAAGATATGCAGCACATAATATCTGTCTCATGCCATAAAAGGGCTATTCTAGTGGGCTTCAGGACAGCACAGAAATTATTTTTAACACCATAAACAGATTAAAGTTATAAAATAATCAAGTCTTGTCGCCAAAGAGATACAGTGGCAGAGGAGACCCATAGACAAGTGCTTTCTTGTGTGCTCTGGTCAGTTCTGGATGGTCTGGGTGTGACCATGTTACACTCTTTGAGCTTTAATCACTTCCTGGGGCAAATACTTTTGGCATATAGAATATCAATAGAAGCAGCTTCTGTGGCTTAGTTGCTCATCCTTCCTTCAAAGGGTTTTTGCAGAGCTATGCTTGTAATATAATGAATTCTCATAGGATATGGTGAGCAAGGGTGCTACGAAAATACAATAGTGAGAGAAATCAGATACATCACTGAGAACATTGGTTACTTTTTTCCTTTTTAAGTCTGATGGATCTACAAATGGGGGTGACTCTTCATGCAGTAATTCCAAGAATCTTTAAAACTAGTGCCAAGGCAGTATAGAACAAGAGAATAAACACAGAACTGTAACTTACTCTGAAATGGTGTTAAATACCTGACAAAGCACTAGTTTTTAGTCTCAGGTAAATCTTTCTAACTGTTTTTCATCATATAGGAAGAAAAGATTTTGCAGCTGTCCTTGGTCAAATGTCAAGCCTTCCTACCAACTACTTTTAGTTTTTGAAGTCTGATGCCTTGCCCAGAGGGTTAAACATTTATTCATGATGCATGAAAGATAAACCCCTGTGTTTCTTTTTGCCTGCAGAGATTAATGTATGTGATGGACTCTCCCCCATCAAGATATTAACAGTTGTTAGGAGCTCCTTTCTCTGGAAACCTTTCAATCAGTGAAACTCATTTACATAAGGTAAGATTTATAAATCAGAATCATAAAATTAATTCCACTGGAAGCTATGCAAATCTCACTTTTCACTCCAAATCCAACTTTTCCCCTGTACTTTCCTTTCTGCTTATCCTTCCAATCTGGATTTTGCTAGTATTTGTTAATGCTGAACTAAAAAGAAATGCACATCTCCCTTTATAGGAGAAATTATGTTTAAATAACCACATTGTTTATTTTTACCTTTGGAAGTCATTCAGATATTCTATTGCCATGGTTATAGTGTAAAACATCAATTGAACAGACTAATAATAATGCCCAGCTGTTAGACTTGTGCTCTGCAGATGTCAAGGTGCTTTATAAATGGAGTCCATGTAACCACTCACTTTGGACAGACACAGGAACTGAAAGAACAGAGAACTCAGATTATTTTTCCCATGAACATTCATATTCCAGTAGTAGAAATCAGTTTGCTGGATTCTCAGACCGTATCTAAAAGTCACTCTAGGCTGCCTTTGAACAGTTGATACAAACCCTATTCCAGCCATAAACTAATTGGTTTTAGCCAGAAAACTTTTGGATGGAAATGAGAACTGCTTCTTACAACCATGATACTGAAACTGTTCCTCAGCTTCAGTGGCCAGATAATTATTTTTAAGGACTATTTTTCTCCTTTGGGAATGCCTCTGGATTCCTGGCTAATAGCTCTGAGTATAGTCTGCCAGTTCTGTGGGCTGGGACAACTGGCCAAAAGCCCACTGGCGACAAACTGGGAGCACCATGAATATCTCTGAGTGTGAGACTCATCTTGGAAGCACCTCTGCATTATGCAGAACAGAGTGTCCCGGAAAAGAAAGCAAAAACCTAAGAATCATCTAGAAAAATCACATTTTTAGTACAGCTTTCAATGAGGATTTTTAATACAATAAGCATTATTTTGGGCATGCCGATAAGAACCAACCAGAAGTCTCCAGTGAAAGCTTACTGAACTCAGCAGGATCACAATGATGTAAATGCAAACAAAAAGACTTTTTAATAAGACTTTTAACCTGGTGTCTCTTCCATAATATTTTCTAGTGGCTATGGCAGGAGACTAGGAGTTGAGGCTGCTTCATAACTTTGCCATATTTATGCCTGCAATACTCGCCAACCTCTCAGGAGCTTTTTCATACTTCAGTAACAATGGTATTCTTCTTGAAGGATTTCCAGATGAAAGACATGTTACAGAGCAAAATATTGCAATTATCTGCAGCAATTAATATCACCCATATGTAATCCAGATTGAGGCAAACTCTTGGCCCAAGTACACAACCCCAGTACCAACTTGAGGCTCCAGAATAAGTATGTTCCAAGGAAGCACATGGCAAAGGAAGCATTACTTCAGATCCATATTAAGGAAAAAAAATACATTTGAATGAGATCTGATTTCTAATAATACAGTTGATTGCAATGACTTTTGGTGCTGGAGGTCTGTAGAAGTGTTTATTTAGAAGATGGAGCTTGCTGACCTCTGCTCAGTTCTGTGACTACATTACCCATCACAGGCAGGGCCCAGCATGGCACAGGTCAGCACACAGGAGTTGTTCTGCAAGAGCAGAACAAACCAATCCATTTCCATTAACAAAATCTGTGGGGAGACTTGTTCAGAACCCACCCATGACAATATAATTAGCAAGATTTGGTTGTCCATTTTGGTAAATGGAGAGAAAGAGAAGATATTGAACAAACATCAGTGTAAGTGGGTTCACTACCATTGGAGCCAGTGGAATGGGGCTATATGAGTTGTGCATAGTGTAGCTCATTATGGATTCGTGGAGTGTAAGACCAACAAGATCACTGTGCCTAGTTATTTTGACCTCCTGCTTAATACAAGCCACGGGACTTCCCTAAATCTTTGCAAACACAAATCTCTTTTTTCCATAGAATGGAAAACCATAAATGTATACTTTACTCAGAGGTACTTCTGTTTACATTACATAAGGTTCTGTGAATAATTTGAGGTCATTCTCTAGGACTGTTAAGTGAAAGGGAACTGTTCTATCTCAGCTGAATCATAAATGAAACACCCTATAATATGCATGGAAGCACTTGTATGGTATAAATAATATTTTTAATCAGTCATTGAAATAATAATATAAAGTTCACTTTATTGACATTTGAAAAATAAATGTCTTCACCTCCCTTCATTGGACTTTAAAGGAGGAAAGTTTTACATTCCCTGTGAAAAAAATAAAGTAAAAAATGTTTAGAGAAAGGAGTCATCTGACTGGTTAGAGATCACAAATCACTAATAATAATAAGCTTTGAATATCAGATGCCAAACAGCTGCAGAGCCTCTTAAACTTAATTCCTCTTTCTTGAAGGATATGGCAAGTTTGGAAAAGAGATGATTGCCAAACCCACCACAAAATGCAGGCAGAAATTTTTCTTTGAATAAATCACCGTTACCCTTGATAAAATCATACACAAATGTGTTGGCATGAGGGAATGCTGAAAATTGGTGTGAACAATGAAAACAGAGCCCCTGGAACCTGCAGATAGAAAACACAAATCCAGCCCATAAAGTCTAGTAAACAACCCACTCAAGAGGAGGAAGTGATAGGTGTAGATTTTATTGTATGTGTCACTAGGTATTGCATTCTTTCCCATTACATAACAAGGTACTATGCAGTTTATTCCATTGCAGTTTTCCACCTGGTATAACAATGTATAAAATTCAAAGAGCAATTATTTGGAAAAGTCATATGAATGTTCAAAAAAGTATGTGGAGGATGATTATGCCTGTGAGTCCATTCCTCACACTTGCACTTTACAGGGCAGGTGTCAAAATTGCAATTTATATATGTAAGAATTATGGAAAGTTTTAAATCCTCAATATGGAATATTCATTCCTAGCAAATGCCAAATATCCCAGCTTTATAGATACTGCAAACACAGTTCATCTACCAATCTTTGTCAGCCTCACTCATGGTACTAATACCCTCCACTATGTAAATACAAATCATAGCATTAATTGTTTTTTTTTAGCACTTTGCATTATGGAAACATAGTGTATTACAAAAAACTATAGAGTATCCAAGCTTCTAGAAATCTGCAGGAGAGTTACACAAGTCACAATGTGTTAGCAGCATCTAAAATTCCTGCTTCAAAAAATATTTGTGCTGCAGAACATCTTTCTGTGCCTTGATCAATTTTTACTTTATTAGATATCAGAGCAGCAATGTCAACTCTGTGATGTGCCAGTGCCCAAGAAGCAAGATGTTTTGGGGGGTTTTTTAATAATTTTGAAAAAAAAAAACTTTGTGTTTGCTTTCTGCTTCTTTCCCCCCCCCCCTTACATCAATGGAAATAAGGTACACATTACCAGTTACACTTTACTTTGTCATAGGGAAACAAGCAATTTATGACTGTACTAGAAAAGGGTGTTTTCCCTCTGATTTACTCTCTAGTCATTCTGTCTGCTAAAACCAGGTTAATCCTGCCAAGCTCCATCCAGGATCATCCAGAATTCTTAATTAATACAGAATAGTATGGTGGCAAAAGTATTTCTAGAGAGACAGGAAAGATTCCTCCTCAGTGAAAGAAGATGGATTTGAAGACAAACAGTGGTCTGCACTATTGAAAAAGGCAGTTCTGTTCCAATTCTGATGTACAGTATCAGAATGGCTCATCAAACCCAAGCCACTTAATAGAAAACTGACTGATGTAGATGATAGAAAATGGGTGAACAAGGAAGAATGTGGCTAAAATTCTTCTCCTCTGGGATCAAAGCATCCCCCCTATTTAGGATTCCCATTTCTAAATGCTACTGTGGAGCTGAGAAGTCAGGGCTCAGCTTAACACTGAATCTAGACCAGTCCCTCTTTCACAGCTGTAAAAATAGTATTTCCTTCTTGTTTGTCAATACTAACAGCACGTTAGTTACAGCAATTGTTTGGGATCAAGGCTATCACTGCTCAAGTCTTTCTTTTGCATAAGTCTTTATGCACAGGGATCAAATATGGCCCTGTAGCATCACTAAGTGTGAGAAAGGGAGTCTCAGATGCCAGTGAATACTTAATATGATCCAGATGAAGCTAAAAATAGCCCTTCCAGGACAATCCCCTTGTGCTCTCTCTTCAGCTTGTATAGATGGTTTTGCCTTTAGGCTGTCTGAATAGAGCTAGTCCTCCTTCCAGCCCCTCCATCCGCCCTCCCACACAGATCCTATGCATAGCCTACGAACAAGCTAAGGCCTGGTGACTGGGATGCTCTCAGGGGTCCTCACATCTCCTGTAAGCAGTACAGGCAATGGGGTTGGATAAAAGACAGGGAACGGCCGCATTTTGCCTGGAGCCCATTCTGTAGTGTGTAGGTTGAGAGCAAGCTGAGAAGAAGAGTTTTTAAATTGTGCCTTCTGTCAGGGCACAGGGAGGATTTAAACACTGGGGTGCTCAGTGCTGCCCAAACTGAGACAGCCTGGAACTGAAGACCAAATCTGAGACACCTGGAGAACACTACTATGGACTTGAGGATTGTGGACTCTGTAACACAAAGGCGAGGCATTTACAAGCACTGAGATTCAATTCAGGAGGAACATAACCAATTTAAGTTTTAATTTTAGGATTTTCTCTCCCTCTGTGATGTTGGACAAACCAGGACCCCTGCTGGCCTGCCTTTCACTGAAATGATGACAGTTATGCACCCACAGAGATATGCTAACAGATAAATTGCATCATGATTGAAGCCTTCTGGTGGACATGACATAAAGAAGGGATTTTTTTATACAGTCACAGTAGCTTTATTACCATCTCCCGTAGTAATCATATTGTGTCAATACCCCACAAAGCAACGTGCCTTTGCCGTCTTCATTGCCATGAGGAATGCCCAAGGTCTTCACATTCATGTGAGGCAAGCTGCCAGTCCCCAAGAGATTCTTGTCTAGAACAGACTTAGCAGAGGATTCTGAAAGCCTTCCAAAAGAGACTCATCTGTGGGTACATGTTTTCCTCCATCATTAGTCTTCAACCTTATACTGCAGATAAATTGGAAAATGCATATAGTTTCCAAGGCTACAACTTTCCAGCTACGAAAATTGTGAAGTGTTCTGGCCAGTAATGAAAAAAGGAAACCGTCTGTGGATGCATGTGTGCACAGATGTCCTTTCCTCTTTCTCATCCTCTTCTTTCTGCTGTTGTCCCTGTTGCACACCAGAGAGCAGCACTCTGGCTTCTCCTTTGTGGCACCATCAACTGCTCACACATCACAAAGAAGCATCTATTTCTAGGTATTACACAGTGCAGATGATTTTCCTCTGATTTCTATTTTTACAAAGTATCTATCTGGTAGGCAGGAGGACATAATCTCTGTCTTTAGAAGACTTCAGACTATGGGATTTGGATTCATGTTTGTATAGATACTGTATGACTATACTGGGGTTAGTCTATGTCCTACTGTAAAAAAATACCTTTTATTTTAATTGAACATATCTTGCCCTTTATGGAGAGCCTGTGACACAAGAGAAACAGTTAGAGAAGGGGGAAAAGTAAACATGACATCCATCATATATTATGCAAAATAAGACAGGGAAGACTGTTGCATCCTGACATTCTTCATGTAGTTCACACTACTGAAGAGAAAACACCTCCTTGTTATTCTGAACAAAACCTTATTATAGAAAGGTTTTTCTACAGTGAAATGAAGTAATATTGGAGCTATCAGGTTTACTTCTTTCATGCATACTTTCTGTTCTTATGTCATTTTCCTCTAGCAACTGAAGCTCAAGCAGTCCAGTGCTGAGTCTGATTCTAGCCTGGTCCACAATCCCAGTAAAGAATGGCATTGCCTGAGTTTTTTCCTTGATTCTCAGGGCATGGGCTTCTCCAACAAGCAACAAGGGGCATTTTGGCAGGAATGCAACCTGGCAACAGCATAGACATGTCATCAGCATCTCCATAGTAGTTGCCATAGATTAAGACAAAGTCTTATTTCACAGGCTGTATCACTGTGGCTTTCAATGACTCTGCTCAGATTATCCCAGTCTGTTCCTGCTATCTTCATTACTTACTACTGTGCAATGAGTATTACGTAATGTCTGTGACTTGTAAACATTTGATTATAAATTCAAATTCCTGTAAAATTCACAGTTAAATATTAGTTGCAGATAGGTTGAAACACAGATGTTTCTTACTGGAATTAGTCCAGAAAGCCAGATTTAACACTGTGACTTCCCAGAAAAGAAGTTACAGAATGACAGGACTGTGGCTGGAACCTGTCACACCTACCATGGCCTCTGTGTATACTCAAGTAAATCTTAGGACTCTTTGACTATGGTATCAGAAACTTTGCCATTTGTTGTACCATACATTTACATATCTCAGCCCTACTTATTTCTATCCCTTTCCTCTCACCCTGCTTATAACCCTCCCTTCATCTCCTTCTTTTGTGCACTCAGCTGGGGATGTGTTTTAACTAACATGTGGTACTCAGTGGCTCTAACAGCTCTCCTCCCACTGCTACACAACTAGCATTTGATCCTTAATGCTCCTGCTGCAGGATCCTCTGCCTCCAGTGCCCTGCTCCCCTAAAAAGCTATAGATCAAACAGAGGTCACTTTGCCTGGTATACTTCATTCAATGTGTCATAAACTAGGAATAAGTGAGTTTATGAAGAACATTTGAAATAATTTTTCATATACTGCAGTGCTTTTAAGGTACTTTGGGGGATCTTTTAAAGTCCATCCTGTAGTACATATTAGTGCAAGACTACAGGAGGTGTTTTCCTTGCACCACAGGTACCAAGTAACAGTGCATTCAAGTCATATTAAGTGCAAATGGACCAAGTAGCAATTTCCAGAGTTCATGTATTTCTCCAAAAACCTTGTGCCTGAAAAGTCTAGAAAATGAATATGTAAGCTCAGTTAACACGGTACTAAATCTTTTTCACTTATCCCAGAATAAATGGCTAAATTTTCCCAGTCACGCAAAACAGCAGGTGACTAACAACAGAAAATATCTCGCTTTGCTCCCCTTAGACCTCCTAAGCAATCATTTTCCCTGTTCCCTGAGCCCCTGGATCAGTGACAAATGCACTAGAATTATAACTGAATTACAGCTGCAGAAATTTCAGTGCCCAGAACACTTATCTGCTCAGAACATCTAGTGCCTGATTCTCTGTTTCTCGAAATATCCTGCCCTCATCCTACCTCAGCATTTCCTGCACATAAAGATAAAGCTGGTGTCTCTGCTTGCCAACCCCCTTTTTCTGTGACAGAAACCAATGGGAAAAGGATCAAGCCAGCAACTCAAAGCAGTTGGCTGCTCAGTGAAAAGACCTTTGGAATGCAAAGATTGTTCCTTGCAACAGGACTTCCAGGCATATGAACATAGGTTGGAAAGGACTTACTGCCTTCAGCCCCCTTGAGGCTGATGAGAGATTATGAGGATGACATTTTAAGGCAGGAATTGTTTGTTTGTGATAGAAACTGGAGGAAAAAAAGCCCCTTGGTTACTTTTTGAACTATGAGTAGGATTTTACAAATCAGCTTTCGGATACATATCCCTTATCAAAATGTCTTGCAAAATCTGAGGGTGAGGAAATGGTTGGAGGACTCACAACTTTTCAGAACTGCAGCTAAACATCTGAAAATGCAGTCCAGGGACTGGCAGAGAACAGTCCTTCCATGAGCGGGAAGTTGGCTGAGAAACCTTGCAATGACCCAGGAGTCAGTGGGAAAGGACAGGGAGATTAATGTGATTCTGAACAGACAAGAAGCCCTTAAAGAAAACATGCTGCACTGAAGTTTCCCTCCCACTGTCTCTCATCCTGCAGCCTCAAGTGACTCTGTGTCTGGATCCCCAGACCTCCAAAGAACTGTCAGATTGGAAAAGCAAGGTCCTCAAGGACCCAAAACACAGCTTCTCACAAGACACTGACCACAGCAGTGCCCACCTCGAATCCCTCCAACCCAAATATGACTTTACTGCTGCAACAATATTTTTTTCCAGCTCTTCAGATTCCTGAAAGGTCATCAGGCAGAAAACCCACAGCCACAAACAGCTGTAGCCTGTAATGTTCAGAGCTGTGGGAACTGTCTGCATTTCATTGTCACTGATAAGTTCAAATTTTGCCCCATTTTCCTTTTTTTTCAATTTATAGTGCTCACAGTATGCATTCGCTATTTTTCCATTTTTCAAACTTCGTTTTTGGTTTTCAAAAAATGAAAAAGATAACTTTTAATCATTGCTGTAATTTTAGTTTACATTTAATAAAAATGGTTTGAAGCTATTTAAAAGTATAATTTTAAAAAGCTTTATTTGCAGGAGTTGGAAAGCTTGCAATGCACTCTTGAAGGCAAGGGTACAGTTTACTGTCCTTTAAATACAATCTAATTTGCACTCAAGAAAATCACTCCACAAAATGGACTAATGGGTAGTCAGTGGTTTAAAACCATGCCAATTCTCCAAATCAGATTGCTTACAACATCCAGGCAGTGTCATCTTACCTGTTTTGTCCAAGTGCATGTCCCAGTGCCCTCCTGACACTATCCAGATAAATATTGTGGTAGTGATTCTTTATTGTTGTGGTTGTTGTTATTGTTGTTGTTCAGTAAATATTTTATTAAGAAAGGTAGAGTATCAAGTAGTAATCAAAGAGAAGGTAAAAGTAATTGTCAGTGTCTTTATCAACAAACTGACCAAGGCCTGGATACAGACCCACTACAGTCACTCAGTTATCCACAGAGTTAAATTGGTGCTCTGATACTGTTTTTGGCATCAAACGCCATCCTAGATAATGCCTGGGCACAATTCAGGTGACACAGGCTTAGGACCACTCCTCACTTTGTTTTGGAGGGGAATGAATGTGAGTCATGCCATGCTAGATGGCCTCAGGGACAAATCACGGTCTTTGGCCCATTGAATTTCCTCATACAGATGTTGTTTCTCTCTCTGCAGAGGACTGGAGACCTCATTTTCATTAAAAATAGAGGAATGAGCTGCTGCAGCCCTAACAATGTACATTAGGTCATTATGAGTCCTTCTGGAGCTGCCTGATTAATCCTCGTTATCCGGACTTTCTGCCGGCACCCTGTCACTGCCTCTCATCCTAATGCTGTGGCACAACCCCTTCCCATCAGGTATCACTCAGTTCCACCACCCAGAAGGGCACCACAAGGGGTGAAGTGTCCTCAGGAGTGTGCTGTGAGAGTTTTCAGTCTGGACTGGAAAGGCCCATAAGTAACATGTAATAAATGTATGGACAGACTATTTCCCATAAGATACAAAAAATATACAGAGAAAGACTGGGCTAAAAGGCTTTTGGTTTTGATGTCCTGCACTCAGAAGTTACAAAATGAAGCTAAGTGACATTTATAACTGTCATATGAAGCCACTACTATATATTCTTTAACTACAAAATAAAAACCTTTTTTCTCAAAAGATACCTCTCTCATCTGGGATTTGTCCCAGCTGATGCTTAGGACCAATATTGAAGCTGACTCCAGTTATCCCAAGCTGTGTGCACCTCTTTTTTCTGTTTGCATCATACATTTTAGCCTGCTCAAAAGTCCTGAAGAGTTTTCCTGAAAGGCCTTCTCATTTTCTCTCTTGCTGGAATTGTTTTGAAATACAGGAGACACAGAGGGTCCCACTGTTAAGGTGCAGCCTGGGCTGCAGAGAAGATTTTGATACTGTGGCCAAATGTTCTTCTGTCTCTCCTCTCAAGTAGAACCAGGTTTTTTACCATTCTCTGCAGTCTTACCTTTTCCATTTGTTTTGCTTATGTCTATGTGCCAATCTTTCTTTTTACCCCTGATTTCAATTTTTGACTCCTACACCAACAAGTCATTGCCACAGATTAACATATACGTAATTCAATTTGCACAAAAGAGGGATCCTGCTCTCCTGCTACCCCTCAAACATGCTCCTTCACCTACCCTTTACCACAGTTGTCGGTTCCTCTCCCATATCCAAAAGCATGTGAATACCACTAGGGTTCAGTGAAAAAGTCACCTGCATTTTTTTTTAAATGGGTCAAGAAATTAGTAGTTTAATTTAAAAAAATAACTGCTGTGTTCACCTAGGAACTCTTAAAATTATTTTTGTTTAAATCTAGCACCTACCATTGGAAATCACAATGCAGATTGTGGCAGTTTAGAAAAATCATTAATAAGTTAGAATAGGGCTAGTTTCTAGCAAACATCTGATTTTCTCTTTATGAGCAGAAGCTTGCGCTTGACTGAAGGAAACCAGGGTTTTCATGCTACATTTATGTCCTCTGTCCCACAAAAAGACTACCTCATCTACTGGAACAAAGGCTGCACGCTGAGAGGAACACATCTATCTTCAAGATGGATGTTTGGCCCATCGCCTGAAGCCACAAGCTCTATAGCTGGAGATGGTTCAGTAGGTTTGGTAGAATGGCTGTTAAAATAGACTGCAAGTCCTGAGCCAGCTGCCAAAAGCTGCCTCCAGCAAGAGCTGCTCCTGGTGATTCCTGTCCTCCCTCATTATCTTCAGAGCTTGCTCCTCCCTCTACTGCCACTTGTCTGTGCTTGGCTTTGGAGTCCCTGGTTGCACCCTCTGGCCTCATCTGCACTTGCAGTGCTCTCATCACCTCTAAGACTTCAGTGACTTTGGTAACGTGGCCTTTGTGACTCCTTTGTCCTGCCACTGAGTTTGAAGAATAAAGTAGCCAGACGAGCTCCTTCATTGGGAGGTAGCAGCCACTTGAGTCTCTGAAGGGAGGAATTTTGATGCTTTTTCTCCCTCAGGGTAAAGTAAAATAAGCTAATTAAAACCAGTGAACTGAGGGAGGTGTTAGCTGCTGCCTCACACACTGGGTTTATAGGCTGAATCTCCTTCTCTTTAGGCTTCCAGATTTTTCTCAGTTACTATTTCTCCTGTCACATACTCAGCTTTTTCTTTTCATACACTCACTGCTTGTGCCTGTCCTTTGGAAAAACGTTTCTACAATTCTACACTTCATCAGTGCAATAATTATTTCAGGCTTCCCTGTTAGACATAGTGAGCTAGTGTGATGCACAGAGAAGTAGAAGGAAGTCTTCTTCGGGATTTCAATGTGCTTTGAATGAGGTATTTTTCCTTGATGAATCTTGTTTTTTCATCATCTTTCACTTACTTTGGTATTCAATATGTGTGTGAGTGTGTGTGACTGTGTGTTTGTGATCTCCGTCTCCCAGATTTTTAGTGCTGAGAAGGATACAAATTTGGGAGATAAACTCTAAATACATCATTGATGAAGCATTGAAGCCAATTCCATGTTTTAATCCTGCATAAATTATCCTGGAAATCAGCCCACATTTATGATGTGTGAGAGAATAGAAAAATAATGGGATTACTCAGAAGTTTCAGATGATTATAAACATATGGTGCAGGAGGGTATAAGAACAAAACATACTGGGGGAAATATCAGTAAATGAAAGGTTAATAATGGAAAAAGTAAGTTTGGAACCTCATATGTGGCCTATTATCAAACACTACTGACATGAAAGAATTCCTGCAGAACTGTTAAAAGTGGACAGCTAGTAGTTTAATGATTGTAGCAAGAAAACTTTAGGGCATTGGAAAGGAAACTATATGATTATAAAAGAACTCATCACATATTTAAGCCTCCTATGAAAAATGGTAGTTGTGCGTCTGAAGTTCCGAACTGGGACTCAGATCTTGATTTATTTCCCAGTTCTGCTACAGATTTCCTCTGTGACCTTGGGCCAGTTACTTTGGGAGAAACATGTTAAAGCTCCTAAATGACTTATGAATCCAAGTCACTTTACCAAAATTGGCATAGCAGCAGATTCACAAAGGGAAAAACATGTGGGAATCCTGACCATAGCCAAGGCTACCCCTAAAGTGACAGTGTTCTGCCCCATCGCTTCTCAGTTCTGAGCACCAACAGGCTGCTGTCTCTCAGGGAAGATTGCTGCCTTCTGAATGCTCATGGACAATGAGCAGGACATGGCATGATAGGGAGGGATCAGCTGCCCTCTGACCTCCTGTGGGTGCTGTGGAACAGACAATCTTGGAAGCTGCTCCCTCTTGTGTTTTCCAGCTTCTAATCAGTTTTCATCAGTGGCTCATTTCTGGGAGAGGCTCACGTGTGATGCCTGGATCTGTGCAGGCAGAAGATGCCAGAATTGACATGGTCATCAAGTTTACCCTGTGAAAACAGGGGTTCCCATCTATTATCATCCTGCTTTGGTCAAAAAGGAAAGAATCAGGAACAACCATCCCTCGCAAGGGCAATTGGGTTTAGTGTGGCATCTAGTTTACTTCCTACCCACAGCCCTCAGCCTCAGAGCTGAAACCTACTTCCCAAAAATCCAAGGCAAGTGGTAGAAAAGAGGAGCAGGGGCAGGCTGCCCTCTATTGCTCTCAGTTTGTGAAGCTGAACTCTAAGCAAAACACAGAGCTCCCCTTTCCTTGCTTCAATCCTCGGGCTTCCTTATCAGGATTAGGAACGAAGTAAGTGTTTATTTGTTTGCCAGTGCAGGAATTAGCTTCCTAAGGAAACTCACCTAGCAACCAAGCAAGCATGTAAACTTGAAGCATCTTGTTGCCTCCAGATTTCAGACAGCTTTGAAAAATGGACACTTTCTGCTGTTTCCAGCTTGTGAAGTACAAATAGCAATAGCAGAATATTCTTTGTCTCCCTCATCCTGTATTAGTCCATGCTGTACATGGTCTTACAACTCACACACGCAGAATAGGAATGCAAGCAGTAATAAACCTGTAATGTAAGTAGGGGAGCCAAGGATGGCTATTCACTAGCTTTCCATATGCTATAGCAATGATAAAAGGATCTTACAGGCATATATTTCTCTGCCTTAATATGCAGCATGGTCATAACTCAGAAACTGCTTTGGACAGGATTCACAAACTGCTGTGTCTGTGTAAAGTCAGTTGAAAGTAAATAACATACTTTCTGCTTCAGCCCCTTGGATATCTCCATTTGCCATGGTTTGTTTCATTCTTCATGGAAGTATATGAAGCTTAAGGTATGTATTAGATCACAAAGGTGAAGAATTTTAGGTTTCTGAGATTCAAAAATGTCCTAGCAGAGGATCTCACTTAAAAGCATATATTTTGTTGTCAGTGGTTTTGGCATAAGCAAGAGATCCATACAAAACACATGAGGGAATGTAGCAGAAAGGGAAAAAGGTGGACGATTATAATTTAAGATGGAATATTTTAGTAATCAGTGTTTGCTAACAGGAGTGGGGAAGTATAAAGTGATTCAGAAACATCAAGGTAATTTTTTTAACTCTCATCAAAACGTTTTCAACTTAGAAGACTCCACCTACATCTGCTGCCTTCTTAGAAAAGCCAAGACAAGCTGATCTCACTGCTAGCTGAGCTTGATGCACTAAAGTAAAACTACTCTGAGTGTGGACCACTGCAAATTTATGTTGCATCAAAGTTGTTTAACTCTTCTGGGTGACAGTAGGAAAAATTTCATATATTCAAGTAGCTGAAGTCTTGGTTAATATGTTAGATTCCACAGTCAGAAAAAGAAATAGAAAGTTTCTGTCACTGTGACCTTCTGTATCTGCTTTTATAATCAGTGTGATCAAAGCAGTCCTTCTGTCACGGGACAGGATTCCCTTCTGGAATATTTCCACAGGACTTGAGACAGCTGTTGCAGAAATGTATTTTAAAAAGCTGCAGAAAATCTGTCTGTAGCTGATGCTTTTCCCAAGTTTTAAGTCTTGGAAGAATCTTTCTGTTTCCTGTAAGTAAATGTGTCTTTTCATTTGATATATCTGCTTGTAGAGGGGAATCCTTTCAGTGTCGGTTTTTCACTGATGTTTGTCTGAAGTCACTCCAGTGAAACTTATCTCTTTTTAAATCTGTTGGCTACTGTATTTGTCTGTGACAAACTACCACTGAACCATAATCTTCTGGGGCAGGGAGGTCATTATGATCATCCTGTCAGACCTTAGGTGTAAGACACAACACAATTTCAGTTATTTCATGGAAAATATGTTGACATGTTCATCCTACAGAGGGACAGATTCCCTGGGGATCAAACTGCCCATGCTAGGACTCCCTCAACTAAAACTACAGAGGTCAGGGAGTCAGCTGAGTAGTTGTGATAACTCCTCCTGAGTGTCCCAGCTGTGTCCCATCTGGGTCCTACATGCTTTTTTTCTGGAAGAACTACTATTCCAGGTATTTTTCCATTTATTCTTTCTTAAAATTTTGCTGTCTGTAAATTACCCAGCAGCACCACAGGAAGTGCAAGGATACCGAAACACAACACAGGTTTTGTGCCAGAGTTTCACCACACAGCCAAAACTGGTGTCATCTAAACATCAGGCTGTATCAAGATACACTAATACAGTTCCAGGAAATTGAGAGGTTGTGAAATCACACAGACTGTGAAGAAGCACAGGGTCCCTGCCTGTGGATTGACCATCACTTTTTACAGCTCAGTGAAACTCCATCTCTTTCTTCTGTCCTTGAAAGTGCATTGCTATTCCCTCACTCCTACAGTTTGAAGGTAAATGATGATCCTTCAAGGCAGACCTCTGCTTGGGTTTGCTCCGTGCTTCACTGAAGCATAAAATGCAATGCACATTGAATCCACTGACACGGTTTGCTTTCCAGGCAAAGAGCTTTGTACCCATCCCAGGGCAGAGTCCCATGTCTATGGGAACTCCAAAGATGGTTTTTTAGTCTAAAGGGATTTGTGCCCAAAACTTGCATACCAGAACCTGTTTGCAATGAATAAGGTTTAGAGTTCTTGGCCCCATGAACCATTACACAGGCTGATGAACTCCCAGAGGATATCATGAGTTTACTGCTTTGACAAGCTTCTCCTTGCATGTCCTCCACTAACTTCACACTCTGCATTTCCATCCATTTCTATTTTTTTGTATGACAATACACTGAAGACAGACCATTGTTGCCAGTTTTCTTTCCCTTATACTTAGTCATTCCAAATTCAAAATTTGAGGCGATAAATACAGCAAATATGTTTTTAATTTGACCTGATGGATAACAATGTCTGAGGATCTTTCAACACTTCCTAGTAAGAGGTTTTTACTGCAGTCTTATTTTCTGTTTATGAGAGATATCAATCGCATCTGTTTTAGTCTCTATTACTAGGTCTCATTTTATTTCTTTCAGGATGACTGAGGAGTTTTCCTGTCTCTCTAATTTAAATAATTAAGTCTGTTCATAGGTTCATAGATTCATTTATTTTATAGTCTGTGAACTCCCCTAATAAGGTCATATACCATAGGTTCTTTTCAAAAAGAATGCAGAATAGTTTTAAGTGGCTGAACTGTGATTAACCTGTGAGTGTACATGACTGAGAGAAATATTCATCTTATTCTATTTTCAAATGCAGGTTCAGACCCTGTTGCAAAGATATACTTTGTCCGAGAACAAGCTATCGGCCTTAATGTAAACATGACCAAATTATATAACAGTGTCTATCAGCTCAAATTTCCTGATGTCTTCTCAAGTTAAAATAAAAGTAATCAGTGCATAATTTTTTTTTGCTTTTTGATTTGTTATCCAGTTCTGTAACTGTGAGAGAGGTGGTATAGATTTCAGTCAATGTGAGTTGAAGCCAATTAGATAAAAGAGAATCCCAGATTTTCAGAAGTGCATTACAGTGTGTCTAGAAAATAGGTCATCTGAAAAACTTTCAGAGCTAATAGTTCCTGAAAGTGGAATGACTATTACTTACTGCCACAGGGTCCTCTGATCTTCCCGGGACATTACATGAGTCTGTTTATTACTGTTTTCTTCAAAAATGGAGCCCTTCCGACCTCTTTTTTTTTTTTTTTTTTTTTTTTTTTTTTTTTTTTTATGTGCTCAATACTTAAAGAGCAGGAGACTACAAAACAAATGACACTATCTGTGACTAGTATTTTAATCCAGAGCCCTGGAATTCCCTGTGCACAGTTTGAGCTGTCGCACAGCCGACTGACTGCAAACGTTGCATTTCTGTGTTTCTCAGGGTCCTGTTGAATCTGTTCATGAGACCTACCTATTCTGTAAAGGTTAGTGCATGTGGGAAACGTATTATCAGCTTTTCATTGCAATTTCACCTAACAATTCTTTCTCAACAGTGAGTCTGGAATCAGAGAACATTAAGAAATGGATAAGAGTGAAATACATGGATAAGAGTGAAATCCTATAAACATTGAAGAGAAACAAGCTAACACATAGACATATTTACCTTATAAAATATACTTTGTGTTTTCCCAGATTTTCACAATTCACTTAAGAGTTTAACATATATCTTGTGCAAAATTCCCCTTTAGAGCAAAGAGTTCTATTCGTAGTTATTTTATTTTGTTTACAGAACAGATAATGTAGTTCATTTTAAGACCTTACTGAGCTAGTCATCTTGAAGAAAGTGATTAAGTTAATAATTTCATCAACAGAGACAGGTTTCCTTTAAAGTCAAAGAATTGAGAAGCAGTATTAATAAGAGTAAGATGAAGCATTTTATTAAGTGCATTTGAACAACAGTAGTGAATGGCAAAAACCTACTGACTGCAGGTGATCAGAAACCTAAAGACGCCCTGATTTGTACTGAGGTGTCATATCGCTGAGTGGAGCTGAATCAAGCTTTACAAGTTTGGAGATAACATACTAAATACAGGAAAATCCACAGGAATTAGTATTATACCTCTCTATAGTGGTCTGTGACAAGACTTCCGTGCTCATCACTGGACATATGAAAGCACACAAAAAGAAAAGATTGTAATGTGGGTTTGTTTTAAATGCTACAGTGAAAAGGTTTTGGATATATGTTCTCTGAAGTCAGAGAAAGCATAAATGTCCCATGTGTATGAACAAGCATTTTGCACATTGTGTCCAAAAGCTCATCTGAGCAACAGAGACTACATGAAAGAGCTGTGTCCAGTGTGCAGTTCTCCTCAAGTCTTTGTAATGTGTCTCCCTTTGTTCCTGCCTCTCACTTAGACAATATACGTATTGAATGTGTAGGATGGAGCTTCTGACTGCTAAATGGGTTTAGGCAGTCTTCCTTGGCAAAATATCCCAAGCACAATACTGTAGAAGAGTGATTAATCTTGTGGACTTTTCATGCCCCCTGGTGGAAAACTCTCAGTGTAGCCGTAAGGATTTCATGCAAAAAGATCTCTAAACAGATGTGTGGTTCCTGAGACGTAGCTGAGTTGCGTTCTCATTTGAGGCACGGCACTATTATTGGTGTACAGCCCGTGAATAAGAACACACAAGATCCCAAGTTACAAATGAGCACCTGGACTCATTTAAGCGCTGTTAGCATGATGTACATTGCTCATACGGTATAAATTGCTGGCCTGAAACTTCTTGCAGGCAAATGATGCCAAGCTCTTAATATATATAAAATGAACTCTAGTAACTTAAGCAAAATAATCACAATTTTCCCCACAGTCTTTCCAGGATTTCAATCTGGAGGATTTTGAAGGATACACAATACCTTGTTACAAACCATATAATGTTTTAAAAAGTATCCAACTGACAACCTTGGCTAACATTGTATCTTCTATCTAGATTATTTCAATATGTCATGTCCATATCACACCACTCTGTCCATGGTCCCAATGCCAAGGATTTCTGTCCTGTCCAACCTTTCCATCTGGAAGTAATGAGCTTAATATTCTGGCTCTACCCCCATAAAAGCTATGTCACAAAAAAGTAGCAGTCTTACGAACTGTTGTATACCCTAAAGACAAATTTGAGATCCATGCAGCCTCTCGAAGTTCTACTCAGATTCATTTAAAGACAAGTTTTCCACTCTACTCCCATAAGACCTACAGCATACCACAAGACTGTGAGAGTGATCTGACAATCATTTAGGCTTAAATCCTGTTCTAGACATGTCAGAGGACTGTGCTTAACAGATAATGAAGGGCTAGGATGGTCCTGTGGGGAAAAACACATTGTGTTATAAGATTTGCTCTTACCGTGGCCGTTCTTTTGGTTGCTATTCCCCTTCAAGCTAAAACAGAGGAAACTGAAATTCTTTGGTTTTGAGTATTTTCTCATCTTGAATAAAGTTAATGCAACCTCTTCTCTTTCTCGTTATATGAATTCAGAAAACAACAAGGTCGCTAGAAGCTTGATATCCATATGCTTCAACTTGAGCTCTGACTGCACATTCACCAGCACAGCCTGGTGGGTGAGAGCATCATCAGGGCTCCCTTCACTGTTCCTGTGTGGAGGCAGCAAGACCTGTTCTGAGGAGAGTCTGCTTTAAATTTCTTTTCTTTCCATTTTCTTCCTTTTATCATGGGGTGAGAAGGGTGGGACATCACTCTGAGCCGTGATGTCCTAAGAAATATCAAGAATTACCAAAACACTTATTATTAAATGTTTTCATTTTCTTGTAAGGTATTTTTTTTTGTCTCATTTTTTCTAGTATTATCATGTTTTTGCAAAAACTGGAATTCTGTGCCAAAATGTGACAATATTCCTCAGACAACTCATCCAGGCTGCATAAATTTACAGAGGTAAACTTGTACCTTAGGCACCTATTTTTGGCTGGGATTAATCTTCCATTGGAAGTGTCTCTGTCCCCTCAGTAACTATAGACAAAGGTAGGCCTGGAATAATATTTAAATAGCTAAAATAAGGTGACATCAGTCCTGGTTTTTAGTGGCAAGATTAAAAGCAGAACTCATTGAGCCAACACTTGTGTTTGTCATATTCTTACATCATTATAAGAACTCATTTTATAATTCCTTGACTATTTTAATTGCATATAAATGGAGCTCTTTAGCATTTAGTTGAAACTTCTTTCAATGCCTCTCAAACTAGAAACCAATTTTAAGAAAATTTTCTTACTCTTCACAAGGAAGATGTGCAGGTACAGGTGGATTAATCATATGTTTTTATAATCACTACTATGTTACTGCTGGCAAGAAAAAAAAAAAAAAAAAAAAAAAGATTTTAAAAATGCAGATGTTCTGAAATGAAAATGCTTTGCACAGTCCTATTAGATTCACTGAAATTAAATTTTGGCAGATACAAATATTCTGACATTGCCAAAATGTCCCGTTTTACAATTTTGGAACCCCACATCTAATATTTCCTTTCAAAATAGTTTTGCATGTTCAATGTTCTTATGATGTGTTTCATTTTGCATTCTCAATACAATTAAAAAGTCAACCATAATCAGGTGTTTCTCTCAGAGACATTTCAGTTGGTACGAGACATTTTTCTTAAAACTTTCTCTTTCAGGAGATTTTGAAATTTTTGAAAGTTGTGCCTAACTGGTCTAAAACCAAACCTGAAAATCCTCTCCAAATTTATTTTCTACATAGATACAATTTATTGTTACTATTCTACCAAGACTGTGTCAATCATAGACCTCTTAAAAAGCTGAAAGGAAAAGAGATTCACTGTTCCTCAGAGAGGACTTCACCCTCACTGAGCCAGGATCTATGATCCAGTTCCACAACTGCAAGAATACAGCGTACAAAAACACTTTTCTTCAAGTGAATCTGTGGAGAAATTGGAGGTATCTTTTAGGTCACCTTGCAAAATTTAAAGTGATTAGAGGACATACATAAAGTATTATTATGTCTGAAAACACAGCTGTGTTAGTTTTTAGCATTAAAATGCCTGACTTGTTAAAATTCATAGTTGCTCTCATTTGCTTCTGTGAAGGTCATGGTCATGATACCAGAGAGGAAGTATTTCTTCAGAGCTATAGATTCAGAGACATCAGGTTTGATCTGTTCATTTATTAGCATCAGTCTGTGTCACAGTGTCTTCAAACACAAATTTGCTATAAGGAGCCAGATCCCTCAGCCCATTGAGTTCATTTTGTTCTGCTTCATGGCTCACTTTACAGCAGTGGAAAATGATGTGTACCATCTGGAGGGTCCTCTTGAATATTTCCTCTGAGAAGATGGACTCTCTGGTTGTTGTAAAGCCAACAGAAATGTCTTTGATGTCTGTGACACCTCTGCTGTGCTGCCTGGCATAAGGAAAGGGGTGTATTTACAGAAAAGACAGAGAATGTGGAGAAAAAAGCATTTTCACTGCCGGATTTTTCCCAGGATCTATGAGTTCAATTCACTGGCAATATTTTAAAGCATTTCTCAGCAGCGTTTTGTTCGAATGCTGACAGTGCTGTAGAGCCAACCACACTTTTCAGCCACTGTCTCTCCTGCTTTCCTCACTAGCAGACTAGAAGTCGCCCCAGATTTTCTCCTAGCATTTAGACACCTTTTCTTTTTGTTACTCTCCTTCTCCTCCTCTCTGCCCACCTCTTATTTTCTTCTCCTGGATGTGGGTTGACACAATATATTGACTGTATTGATTGTTGTGTATTGACTACTGATTAACTCCTTTGCTGAAATGTCACCCTGACTCCAGAGGAACACTCTGCAGGGAGACAGACATGCCCCCGTTAGGTCCTCTGAGAGGCTGAGCTTGGTGAAGAAGGTTCCTATTTCTACAGCAGCTCCCAGTGTACATGCAGCTCCTTGCCTTTGACAGCTATTTAAATTTTGCTTTACTCAAATAAATCCAAAATCTGCCATATCAACAAAAACCAAGACCCCTAACAACAAAACAAACCTTCCCTCCACCTGCAACAGACCTATTTGAATGAAAATTAACAATGTTTTCAAAAAAAAAGGTAAATTCACCTTTGGTTGATGTCATAATGATCTGGTCATGCTCTGAAACTCCATCATAGAAGCAAAGAGTAAAGCTACTACTTTTCCCCAAAAGAGTCTATGGTGCTAGTATAAAGTAAGAAATATGGGATGGTCACAGGTGGGAAGAATAAGGAAAAAATGAGGCAACATTAGTTGCTGTGAAATATCTAAAATCTGAGATAAATTATCCTGCTTCATTTAGTCTTTCTCCCTGCATGTCTGCCTCTGCTGGAATTCTGTTTTGATAATGTTCATGCTCCGCATTTTTATAAAAGAGAATAAATTAAATCACCCTGAGCATAAATATGTTCAGGATGAAAATGATTTACTGTAGCGATTGCAACTATTCTGATGGTGGCTCAAGAGTTAAGATGATTATTTTATTACACCAAACTTCTTGAAGAGCAAGCAGCTATCTCTGAGTGTTCTTCTGATATCCAATTATTTGTCCACAGGTCACATAAATTCCTGTTGCTAAGCAGGTTACTTTTATGTACTACTGTTGAAATCTAAATACAACTGCTTTTCAAGTTTCATCTAATTTTTCAAGACTGTCTTTCAGAGGAAATGGAACCTAATGTGATTTAACTGTTGGAGGAGGTAGAGGGGGGTTAAATTCAGTCAATTTATGTTCATTATAAACAAATCCAAATTCCTAGCTAGTATGGTATGACTAACATATGTCACATACTACAGCATGTCTGGTGTACCCTTTAACATTTTAACAGTCCATCAGACATTAATGTGACTTAAACATCAAAAACAGGTTCATTTTGCCATTAATATCCTGAAACAAGAACATCTAATATACACATCCTGAGATTTAATCTGTAAACATAACCAAAAATGTCTGGATGAAGGGGGCTTGTTTATATTTCAGTAGTGCTACTTCCATGAAGCATGTGTCTGCTATCTTTAGTGTGCAACTCTAGCATCCTACCACTGAGAGAGTCCTAATGTCTTTGATACTGTTAGGGAGACTTATAAGTCTTCTGCTGACAAACCAGTCCCTTTGTAGATCCCCTAAAGTTAAAGCTACTGATAAACATAACTTGTCTTATAAAGAAAGGAAGAATTTTAAAACCACTTCAAACATGCTCAAGATTTCCCTATTCGTTTTTCCATGGTGTGAAAGCAGGTTCTGAAGTGAGCAGGAATTAAGTGGACATGCTTCTCTTTACTGAAGTAATGACTTGTTTAATAAACAAGAAGGGAAAAGGAAAAGTGTGATGGTGCACGCAGAGTGACAAAATAAGAAGATCTGAGAAAAATTTAATAAAATACAAATGAACATTCAGTCCACTCAAATCCCTCTGTTTATTTTTTCAATCATTATTCAAATACTTGGTTCTTGTATTAACGAATGCTCAAGAAGGTACATTTCTTAGGAATTAGCATAGGACAAAGCATATGTGCAGTAAGTCTCCAAACATGCTGTAACTATCAACGGTGTTAGGAGTGAATGAAGCCACTACAGTCAGGAAGATAATGGGGAAAAAAGAGAAGAAAAAAAGAGAATAGTTATGCTCTTTGATATCTGCAAGATTGTTTAATCCAGCTCTTACGTAGATAAAACCACAATGTAATTGCTATGGAGTGAACTGCATTAGCAACTGTGGCCTTGGAAAACCAGCCAAATACATTCAAGGTCTGAAGTACAGATGAATACTCCAATGAAGGCATGTCTTAAATCAATCATTGCACTAGTGGAATTTGTCAACAGCATGATTTTTTTGAAGAAAAATGCAGATTCATCTGAACTTTTTACACCAGTGCATGTGTTTCCATTAAATTTTTTGTCAGGACTGTTTTGCAAGCTGAGGCTGGAATTTCTCATCAAAAGCAGGCAGAGAAAATCCCTTCTCAAAATAGCTAATGGCATGGAAAACTCCTTTGGCATAGAAGAACAAGAGCAAGGACCTCAGTATGGTCTCCTGAGCAATCTTATTTCAGTGTGTGAAACAGGGCCAGAGCAAACCTGAGCACGGGCAGATGGTTGTCAGTACAATTAAATTGTTCACATGGTCCTTGGCAATTGTTTGGCCTGGGCTAACTACCTCTCTCCCAGAAATGTCCCAGCACAGCTGAGGGGATAGTTTCAGCCAGTATAGATGCAGTCAGCATGTTTTGGGGGGTAAAAGCAATTAACTGTGTCAACACAAGCTGTGTGAGCTGGCCTCAGGGCAGGCAGCAGTCCCTGGGCAATTTCATTACTAGTACAGCTGCAATACAGTAGTCCCTGTGAGCACGTGGGGGAGTTATAAGATACTAGGAGAAAAGACTTTTTCACATGCAGTTTTACTGCAAAATTTTCTGGAATGGTCTCAGCTTTGTCCCAATACAGACTGAAAATATTTTCTGAAACCATGACTTCTTGCAAAATAAAATTCTTGTTTTCTAGCCAACTCTAGTACCAATTTGACAATATTGACATAGAAACGAACAGAATGTGTGTTGGTTAAACCCCTAGTATGGGTACAGTTTTGCAGATAAATTAATATTTTATATATATTTCTCTTCCTGTAGTGCCCCAAAATGAGGCGTTCATTCAAATTTCCCATTCAGATTCTGTGTTAGGTATTTTTCATGTCCTTTTTTTCAACAAATGTAGCATGAAAAAAATCTACACAGGAACAGAGAGGGGTTAAGATAGAACGCAGGCAGCATGTCTAAATACCTGTGTATTCTGAACATATACAACATTCAAGACATAGATGTTGCTCTGATAAGGCTCTAGATGTTCATAAAACTTAGGGCATTAGGGGGACACTGATAATTTATTTTAGAGGGTATTGCTTTACTCATCTGTACCATGAAAGCTGTGTGCATAGCTTTGAAATATGCGCATTCATCTTTCTGTGTGCAGATATCTGAGTTTGTCGACTGAAGACACTAGTCTTCCACCTTCAGGTAGGTGTCAAAAATCAGTCCACGTTTTGTAAGAGCAGTTTAGAAATGCATCCACATGTCTACACTTAAAATTCCTTGAAGCTAGGTATCATGTTTCTAAACTAGAACAATTGCCTTTCCAGTAAAGATCTGTGGATACACTCTTTGAAGTTTTCAGTCTTTGTGCATGAAGAATTTTTTCTTCAGAGATAAATACTTGAAAACGAGAAATGCAATGATGGGAAGTAGAGGTGAGTGATCGGACAAAGCAGCAACAATTTGTAAAGATGTAGATGTACACTCATCTGAGATAACATGATCTAGAAGAAATTCTAAGACCTGAAGTGAGCTGTTGAATAAACTTGAGAGAGTTTTTGAAATTAGTGATGAGACACTCCTGCATCAGTGCAGCCATACATATGCATCATCACCAAGTTTCATCTTAAAATTGTCTTTCAGCCTTGACTCTTCTAAGTGCCCATAAGATGTTCTTATGCCTACTGACTTCACTTTGCAGAGCTCTGCAGCTATTGTCTATTTTGTGTGGGATGGATGGTCTTTCTTCAATTTTCAGTTTCTGGAGACATGTTGCTCTGCTTCATCTTCCAAAAAGCAGTGACTGTCCTCCCCATACATGAGAGGAAATAAGAAATATGAATATTGAAGCAAAGATCATTCATTTTTTTCTTGCTCTCTCACACTTATAAAGCTAATTGCATGATGTCTGAGAAGTTGACTCATGTTCACTGGACATTTGGATTTAAATGTCACAGTTACAGATACTTCCAACAGGGTAGTGTCTTTCTTTTTTATTAAGATCAATAACAGTTAGTTGCCATGAATTTCTATTAACATTTAATTTCTAAACAATAGTCCATGTAGAATTCAGGTCCTCCACAGGGATTAGCTATTGTGAACCATATTTCTCTCCTTTCATTTTAGATTACTTGTGTTTTGCCTTACAGCCAAAATGAAACCTAGTTTCTCTCCTTTGACCACATCTCAGTGTGGATAGTACGAAGCACTAAGAGCTTTCCATTGCTGTGGTATATGCTGTTAATTGCTAACATATTCTGCCACATCATTTTTCACAGTATTGGAACTTTTTAACTATACCACAACTCAACAAATATTAACAGGACCAGACATGTCTTGGAAGATGGTACTGCTAGTATTTCCTTCCTCCTTTGGTTCCCACTGAGCAGATGTAAATCGCTTTGGGACTGCATTTCAATTCTGAAACGTGTTTCAGTTTTGCTCAAACCTAATTGGAGGTCATGTGGAGTTTTCTTTCTTTCCCAAAAACAGCAAAAAAGGTAGCCTTTGAGCTTTAATTGCCAAGAAGCTCTCCCCCACAGACTCCACTTAGACAGATATCTTGTAGGAAACCCATGAAAAAACACAACCCCCAATTTTTACTGAGAAATGAGACAAAATTCTAACTGGCAAATACTTAGCCCTTCAAGACCCTGACCACATGGCCTGCTCTCGTTCCCTTTGGCAGTTCCTCTTTCCAGCTCTCTTCAGGACCTGGGCTGTCTTGGGTGATGTATTCTGCACTGAGCCTTCGTAGCAAGGCATGATCCTCAGTAGGGCCCTTGAGTACTACTAAGATTCAAACAAATGATTAATAAAGAGCAGATCCCAGGCTGTAAATTGCATTTCATTCACACCATTCAAATCTCGCTCCCACAAAAGCAGCTTGTCTACATTCATTTGGTACAAAATGAGGGATGGACTCAGGTTTCGTGAGTCTAAAACCAGAGTTTTCTTCCTCCATTGGGGAATCTAAGTTTTCTTTTGAACAGAAATTTAGATTAAATAAAAAATACATTGCTGCTTTCACAGCCTTCTTGGCTGGGAGCCAGAGAGTCCTCTCTGTAATTCTGCTTATTCTTTGCAGGTGGTTTCTGAACTTTTATATTGCCCTGGGCGAGTGACTGAATATAAGTCTATTCTTCCAAATTCAAAATGTGAATAGTTCTGCCTATGACATCTTCTGACCAACGGTCTTGGGCTACCTAACATCTGAATCAGTGCATACATACTATTTTCTACTTGATGTGACTTGAAATAGGATTTTCATTCTATTTCTTAATCAAGGACATAAAAATATATGTAACCCTAGACAAAAGATTGGGGTAAAACCAACCAACTAACCAAACAAATAAACAAAAAAGAGTTCAATACAGTCACTGCTGCCTCAGGAAAACAGACTTTGACTCATTTCCCAATTTTTCTCTAAAAAAGCTGTTACAGAACATCAATGCTTGGGAAGAATAGGGGAAAGACAACTAACTTGAAAGAGAGATAGGGTTTTGTTCATTTGATTGTTTAATGTAGATGTGTTATTTAACAGTCCTATATTTTCTTTTTCCCTTGGAAAACATGAGCAATGACTTTATAGTGATCCAAATACACTTTTTCTTAGCATGTGTGTGCATCCATCTTCATTCTCTTGCATTTTTTCAGGGCCTTGAAAGGTGACTTTATTTCAAGCAGAGCAGTACACATTGTCAGTGCCCTAATTTTATCACTGCTAATAGAGTATTGGGTTTTGTCACTGAAATATTAGGATATGCAGCCAGTATCAAATTGCTTGTATATAGGGACTTTTGTGGGGGCTGTGAGTTTTTAGGCACTGGTAAATAAATTACTGGTAAATAAATTTCTGAGGCTGGTGCCAGCTTGCAGTGTAACATTTTCAAACATTGGGCAATCCTGTCCAAAAAGTAGACCTTACCTTTCTTCAACAACATTGTTAAGTAATACAACACCTTTCTGTAATGTGTTTCCAAAAGATAAGTCTTGCTTGCTGTGCAACTTTAGGCAGCAATGAAGATTTTTTTTGTTTGTTTGTTTCATAAAGTTAACTTTTAAAAACAGAGCTGGACAGAAAATGAGAATGTTATTTCAGGAATAAAATTTCAAGGTTTTCACATTCATTTTTATTCTGATGCAGAAGGAAACCAAGGCATGTACTTTTTTTGTTTCCCCTCCTAATGAGAGACACTAGAATAATTGACAGCATTGCATTTCTAGTGTTTACGTAACATTAAAGAGAAAATTCTTGTTTTGAACTGAGCCACTGGCTTTTGCAGTATAGATCTCATAGACCTCATACTGGATTTGAACATAAAATTCACCCTTGACATTGTAGACCCTGCCAATGAAAATTACTTGGAAATAATAAACATCTTGTAAAGTTTCAAGTTTGACAAATCAGTATTCATAAGGAAAAGGAAAAAATCAACTCCATTCCCTGCTTTGAAAGATTATACATAAAGAAAAATGCATAATAACACTATTTTAGAAATAAATTACATTGAGGTCAGAATTTAGAGACTCAGGGTTCTGAAGATTCAGCTTCTTTTCATATTGTACTGATTTGCAACACACTGAGACAAAATGTTGCCACAGGAAATTTCACCATCACTTTTGAGTGTATAAAGTATATAGAAGCAATACATAGAAACAATTATCCTCTCCATAGAAATTAATTTAACATTAAAAAACCTAAAATACTAGCTCACATATTCAACTGCAATAATTTCCTGTAGCTCCATCTTAATTTTCAGGGCTGTCAATACTATGCTTATGGATATGTTTATATAGAAACGGTCTCAGGACATTCTTCCATTCCAGAGGTTTGGGTGCAGAAAATGAGCAAATATGGGCTGAGGCAGAAGTGGAGCACACAGGACCAATCAACTCTTGGGGTCCATGGCATTGCCTCCACTCAGAGGAGTGGCAGCCTGTAAGCTGCCTCCCAAAGAGCTGAGAAGGCATGAAGTGTGCAGCAGGTTGGCAGATACAGGTTCATTCTTCCACAGCAATGTAGCCCAGCAGAAGGACTCTAGTCCTTTATCTGAGAGTGGCATTGCCAATGAGTGCAGGAATGCAGATTTACTCCTAAAGATCCCAGTGTGAAAGCAAAGAAACGTGAAATGGGCTTATTTGGTAGCGCTCCAATGTGAAGACAGAAATATCAGTGTTTGCCAAGTGAGAAGGATGAAATCAGCACAGAGAGTATTTTGTTTCTAACTTTAGAAGATATTGCAAACAATGGAAGGAGAGAAGGGAGTTGGCTTTTATTTTAAAAGAAAACTCTTCAGCATGCAGTTTATGCTATTGTAGCATTTGCACTTAACATAGGCCAGCTTTATTTTATTTATTTTTACATGTTTGCTCAATTTCAGATGGGGTGAGTGGGCCCTTAAAAATATACCCTCTAGGTTCATGATATACATCAGAACTGTATAAATCTCCTAGGAGACTTAAACAAAGAGAACCTAAAAAAGATGTTCCTTATTTTGCTGTAGTTCTGCCCATGATTAATGGAAGCCTCTGATGATGACTGCAACTCAGTATATTTCTTGGCACTGTCACTGTGTTTTCCTTTCTTCTCAGCTGGGTCAAGTCATAGTGACTATAAAAAGTAGAAGCACAAGGTTTTTCTTGACAGTTCATAATACAAAGAGGGCCTGCTGCTGTATAGGGTGTTGTTCTGTACATAACTGTGGGTGTTTGTGAGGACACGATAGAGATTAGAACACGATAACTAGCACAGAGGACAAGGATTGGGATGAACTTTTGCAAAAGAAACTCTGCCCCATTTCTGTCCCAGGAACCCTTCCTATGAATGGCTCTTTGTACTGGTGCATTAGCTAAAGAGGGGTCTATTTTCTCTTCAGGTTTACAATCACCTAGTTTTGGTTTGGGCTGCAGTATCCAGGGTGCCTTCTGTATGTCCAAAGTCAAGCCTGCTGAGTGCAGTTCAGGGGACAGAGCTGCTGTAGTGTTTCAACTGCTGCAAGTTTTGTCAATTTTCTACTGTCCTGAGCTGTCAGAGACTGGCTTCAGTCTTGGTATCGTCCAATGCCCAGGTGACACCCCCTGGTAAGCTCACTTGAGAAGTAATGAATGTTTTTAGTTCATAAGCTACAAAGGAAAGGTCATATATGAAAAACCATATACATCATTTCAGCAAATATTTTTTAACATAGACTTTGCTAACTTTTCCTGGAGCTTTACTATCTTACATCTTAGTTGCTTGAGGGAATTTTGCAAAAAAAAAATTATATACCCTATACTTTAATGTTTTTGGTACTTTAGATTTTCTTCAGGACACATTGTGAATACAGTGACCATCCAGGACTAGAGTGTGGACTAAGTCATATCTTCAGGTCCCATATAACTTCAGAAAAAGAGAATTAAGCCATGAAGAAAGCAACAAATTTTACAGATTTCTCCTAATTTTTGAAAACTTAAGAAAAAATGACTGTGACTAATGAATGGCTCAGAGGCTCTTTCAGTTTTCATGAGTAAGAGACACCAGTGTATCCCTTCAGTACAGTCCCTGTACCTGGGAATTTTCAGGAAGCCCTAAATCACTCAAATCTGGTCCTTGACATTGAAAAGGAGGGCGGGAGTTGTGTGGTTTAGACATTTCTTTTGCCTTAGCCTCTTTGAGTATAGGTAATCCACTTATCATTGTCATTAAAAGATTTATTTCACAAATATCTGCTAACTCTGATAAATACAAATTGCTAAAGTAAGTGAACGTGCCTTGTAACAGAGACTAAAAAGTACAGCAAGGCATTGGAGCAAGAGGTCAGTAGTAGGCCCAGGTCAGCTTCTTATGATCAAAATCTATGTTCATTGTTGAGCCCTGCATTAAAAAAGTAGCATTCTTTATTTCATTGCCAATGACAATTATAATTCACATTTTTCTGTACCAATATATATGCATATAGAATGTTTTATAAACCCCAATTCTGTTGCCTGGTTGTTTGGTTGAACTGCTTTTACACAGGTTTAACCTGCTAGATAATAAAGAACGAGCTGGTGAGCAACGTGTCATTTCATGGAGAACGTCAGTGATGTCCTATGTCTTCTAAATACAAAACACTAAGTTCAGATTATGGAAAGACCATCTTTTATAATCAGAAAAAAAAAAAAAAAGACTATAGCCACCCTTTTATGTTAAAAGACTCCTCTAAGTCTTTTCTTGTGACAAACCAATGGCTTGAAAAATTCTCTTTTTTTAAAAAAAGAAATGGAACATTGTAAACAAATGGCTGTTTTTAAATTTAGACAGCCTTGGGGTAGATGTGAGAATAAGCTGTGAATTAAGCATCCCTTGACAGATGGAAATTTGTAAAGTGAGAAAAACCAGACTGACCTTTAGTGTGGTGCTGACAAGTGAAGGATTACACCAACTTTGGTATTAGGAGCCACATGTTATTTGGACCTCATCAGAGGGGCATATGTACACAGGAAACCCACTGTTCCCTGCCATTTATTGATAGCAATACTTGCCACAGTCAAAATATTTGGTACATTTATCGCTTTGAAGGATTAAGGAGCCATTCCCATTAATACTGAACACAGGAAATTACTAACTCTCAGGATAACACCAGGTATCACAGATGCTGGTTTTTAAAAAGAAAAAAACTTTGATTGTGTGATCTGGTCTGGCCTGTGGTTTCAGCTATATACCTGTGTGTGAGGGTACAGCAGGGATGGGGGATCCATAGGGTGGGGACTGGTACTGACAGGGTGGCCCTGGGTCAGCAGGGCAGGACCTGGCAGCCTGTCCCATCCCACTCTCCATCCAGGAGCAGGGCAGCTAGGGGCACTGGGAGTAGTGGCAGCTGGAGACCAGCAGTGCTTCTGCAGCTTTGCTAGGGTAGGAGCTGATGATCCCAGGAAGGATTAAATGGTTTACTGGGATGTGGAAAGGGTGTGGGAAGTCCCTGGCAATGGGGCCAGATCACAAATGATCACTGGAAGTACAAGTTATGAAGATATTATTATCCTTCTGCGACAAAGAGGACAAGAATTTATTTATTTATTTATTCATTATAGTCCTGTCTTTGGACAGTGTGTGAAATTGTATGGTTTAAACACTGACGTTTAACAGTACTGGGAATATAAGTGCTGTGGATCCCTCTGTGTGCAAATGTGCACACACTCTTGAGACCATGCATCTGAAAAATCACTTGGGGCATGGCCTGTGCCTCTCTTCAGCCTGGTGGCTCAGATCCTCACAGTCAGCTACAGTTCACAAACTCTGAGAAACTAATCTTCTCTACGAAGAGGATTGTGTTTCTAAAAGGATTGAATTTTCCTACTGCAGTCTCAGTAACTTCCTTTCAGAGGCATAAAAACTGGCATGAGCAAATCTGATTTTGCTTAAATTTCAAGTTTGATCCTTAGACCTGAAAATAATTCTCTAATAGCTCCATTTTTAGAAAAAAAATACCAAACAAACAAAAAAAAACCCACCCCAAAAAGCAATATAGCACTAGTGAAAAATCCTCTGAAAGGTCAGGAACAACATTCCCCGAGGCATCAATGAGAGGAAAAACAATACTTCCAAGATATTCCTTTTCATTTTAGCAACAATTTTTTCCATCAAAAACTTTTCCCCTTCAAATCTCTCTTTCAATTACTCTACTTATTATGCTGAATATTATTTCACATTTCCAATCTCATTTTATGTGAAAGGTCTTTTCATGTATCTTTTCATCTAAGTGGACTTGAGTGTTGCAGCCCTAGGAGGCTGACAAGTTAGATTAGCAGAGATGCTTTACTGCCACAGCTATAATAAATTCCTTTCTGGTTTTAGAAGTGTCCCTCTGATCCAGGCATTTTTGCAATGATAGTTATGGGCATGGAGTTATAGAACACTTATTGGCCCTATGAATTTTGGATGGAGACATACATTTTTTTTTCAATGAGAAATTTGAAACAGAAGAGCCAAGGGAAGATGCTCCTCCTTGATTCATTTAGTTGACATGAATGCAATAAGGATTCTCCATCCCAGACTAGTCCTTCATAAGAAAGATGTTTTGCACTTGAAATTGACTATTTCCATCCTGAACCACTGTAAACATGTTCAGTTCTTTCATGCAGAGCCTTTCTGAGAGCTTTTGCAGTGCTTCAACACTCCTGTAACACAAAATAATTTATCCTGAAAAATGAGTGGTGTTACTGCAGACATGGCCACAGTGGTCTTTGCCCTAACAATAAAGTGCTTTGGAGTGACCGTGTCACAGCTACAAGTGTCTTATTTCTGTCAGAAACTGCTGAGACATGTGAATGGGCAGTGCCAAATGTTTCCTAGGAAACCCAAGGACATTCAGAACTACTTGGGAAAAACAATGTTCAATTTTTCCTCATGAACCATCCCATTAAAATACAGGAAAAATCCATTTGGTCATCTCAGGCAAAATTCAATTTGAGACATTTAAATATTAAATATATCATTGAGGTCCAGTTCCATATAAAGAGCCCTGTGGATAAGTAAAGTTGTATAAATATGAGTGCCATTTGAGGAAAACCAAAAAAACTTTTACAAGGTTGCAGATAGGATAGAGGATATACAGGGGACCTCCATATTCAGGAACTGCAGCTGGAAGCCAGTGGGAAATGTCAGGGAATGTGAAATGGTACTAGACACTTACATGTAAGGAACTGAACCTTTCCCTGAAGCTCAAGTGTCTACTTGTAGATATTCATGGATGTGCTTGGTATATAAGCATCAGTAGTCAACAGAGTCAGTAGAAGTAATACAGTAAGAGGAACTAAATAAACAACTTTTTTGACTGGCCACTGAGGACTGGAGTAATTTGCCCACCATTAAACAACTGGTATATAAATATCTCAGGACATCCTAGACATCAGCACAAATTAGTACACAGACACACTACCTCCACATGAATTATACCCTTCTAGCATAGATTTAGGGCCTAGATTGTGATTGTTCAGCCTGGAAAAAAGAAGGCCTTGGGGTCACCTAATTGCAGCCTTCCAGTACCAGAAGGAAACCTACAGGAAAGATTAAGAGAAACTATTTACAAGAGCATGTAGCAACGGAACAAGAGGCTTCAAACTGAAAGAAAGCAGGATAGCTTGTATATTAGGAAGAAATTCTTTACTGTGAGAGTGGTGAGGCACTGGAAAAAGTTGCCCAGACAAGCTGTGGATGCCCCATTCCTGGAAGTGTTTAAGGCCTGGTTTGATGGGGCTCTGAGCAACCTGCTCTAATGGAAGGTGTCCCTGCCCATGGCAGGGGGGTTGGAACTAGACAACCTTAAAGGTCCCTTCCAACCCAAATCATTCTATGACTCTAAGATTCTGTGATAGTGTCTGGAGGGGAATGTTCTAGGACATCCAAAATGATTCAATATACCTGCACTTAGACAATTGAATCACATGCTGATGTGATTCCAATGATGATATCAAGTAGATATCCATGGAGATCTTTACACTGAGGTATCTCAGACTGTGAGTTGAATTTTGCCCACCTCATTTCTTCTGCAGCCAGCCTTGAATTTGTCTCTGAAAGTAATTTACTGCAACACGATTTTTGGAACTAAGATGAAAACCCATGAAAGAACACAAAATTTGAGTTTTCTTGGTGAATGGATTCATGAAGGCTGAAATTATAAGGTCTCTGTTTTCCTGTGCTTCTGCTCAGCATGATTTTGGTGAATGAAGACTGCCAAGGGGCTGTCAAGCAGAGCTCTCTACTATTTGGTTTTACACTGGGACTCGTGTTGCTCTGTTTTCCTCCTGCTATTTTCAATTCTTACAGGCCTGCATGTCAGATTAGCACAGCCAGCAGCATTCTCTCCCTCCCTGTGACATTGTCCCTGTGCCAGGACTAAACGAGGTAGGAGCATGGGGTGGCAGCACAGGGACCAAGGAAGCATCTGTACTGCCTTTGTGTGCACTGAGGGCTCCCACAATGCGAGGAGCTCTCAGTTGGACACATATGGCTGATATCCAGCTCATTTAAATAGTTTCAGCAACTCACAGGGGTTGGAACACACTGGGGAATCTGGCCAAAGATGCTCAGGGTTTGTGGTTGAATGGGCTAAATTGGGCTAGGGAGTGAGTGCTTGCTCTAACCGATTGCCTTATTCAAAACCATCATTTTAAACAAAAATACAGCTTCAATAACACTTTCCCCCCCTCTATTTAAACGGAAGTCCTTACCATACAAACCATAAAAACTTTCTGGCAAGCTAGCCCACATATGCTCTTTAGCCTAAGACAACACTGCAATCAGAAAAACACACACGAAACAATTTATTAATCTTTTCATGCCTTAAACAATATTCAAACTTCTACAGAATGTGAAATTCTGTTCTGAATAAAGACCTTGAAGCTCTTGTATGTGGACACAACACTTTTGTGTCTACCTCTAAGCTGTAGAATCATAGAATGGCCTGTGTTGGAATGGACCTTAAAGATCATCTTGTTCCACCTCCCTGATGTGGACAGGGACACCTTCACTAGACCAGGTTGCTCAGAGCTCCATCCAGCTTGGTCTTGAACTCTTACAAGGATGGGGCATCCATGACTTCTCTGGGAAACCCGTTCCATTTCCTCGCCACCCTCACAGCAAAGAATTTCTTCCTAACAAACAATCTCAACCTTCCCTCTTTCTATTTGAAGCCAATCTCTCTTGTACTATCACTACATGCCCTTGTAAAAAGTCCCTTCTTCTCCATCTGCCATTTTGCCCCAATTGGGTCTCAACCACTCTTGCTGCTCCCACTCTGCAGGAAAGAAAAAACCTGCTCTGCTTTTAAGCAGCACAGGAAATAAGGAGTTTTGGTGACTCAATGTCTTTTGGTCCTGGAATTACTATATCAGTTTCCATTCTTGTCTCTTGTCATTGACCTCCATTTTCCTCCAAAGGTACTGCTTGGAAGGAAAGGAGAGCTGTGAACATTAACAGGTCAGAAGGTAAAGCAAGGTGGGTTAACTTCACTAAAACTGCTTATGTATCACCAGGTTGAAGGGCAGATATCAACAGAAAGCATGGGGCAGATTTCTTTCCTCAGTTCCAAATAGATTGGAGACTCTTGTTTCCTTCTTTGTGTCTGTTACACTCATCATAGCCAGGTGGTAACAATCCTCTAGCAAAAGGATGAGGGACAATGAGGCATATGGACACTTTAAACACACATATAAGTCCAAAAATGTTCACTCACTGTCTATAAAGGAGTACAATATGGTAAAGACTGTTTAAGATTTCATTGTAAATGAAACACAGAAACTATTTTGGATGAAGGACTTAGTTATGTTCGCTAAAGGTCACAGAGAAAAATTAGCTCTGGTTTACTATGTAGGTAGGCAGGGTTACCAAATTTTCAGCAATTTCTGCCCAGAAATAATGCCTGTGTTTTGCCCACACAGAATGTGGATATGCAGAAAATCTGACATAATGAGAATGTGTTGGGTTCACTACATACACACCAAGAAGAGTGCACATCTGAACATGTTGCATGTGATCTGGGATTCTGCACAGGGAATTTGACTGGCAGAAGGATTCTAGCAAACTTGAAATATCTCTCAGTTGAATTTTTTGAGCATAAAAAAGTTAGACAACTTTCCCTCTAGGGAAATTGAGGTATACAGTAACCCCTGCACACATATGAGAACCAAGAAAAAACAAACAAACAAACAAACAAACACACCAGTATCAATAAGTAAAGGCAATAAATGAGACCCTACAGGCATAAGTGAGTGCAGACAATTCATGGTCTGAGGGAAGAACAAGGCCTCAGTCTGCCATTCAGACAGATGTGAGAACAGCCTGACTTCCTGAAACATTCAGACTTCTCCCATTCATAAACCTACATCTTTTTTCATTGCATCCTCAGGTGTGGTAGCTGCCCCATGTACTTGTGACCACTGGAATCAGCCTACGTGAAGTTCTGCAAATGCTTGTCCTTAAAACTAGCTGTCATTGTGGGACCTTTCTAACAGATACAGAGTTCATTTTTGTTCTGTGGATGTTGTTTTGGGTCCACATAGCAGCAAACAATACTGATCATTTCGACAGGGGAGCTCCATGCAGAATTAATGTATAAAAGATGCACATACATGACTGTATAATTACATCCTGCCTTGCATTGTGACTGCTAAGCATTCACTATTCTTTACAGGAAATTAATAACTTTACAAAGCAGCTGCTCCATCTACCAGCATTAAAAAATAATATTACTGTTGTAAACTATGGATTACTCTTTCTGATACAGGTAATCCTCTTAAAATTGACCATTCTATAATTTAATGAATTTATCTTTCTTTCAATGTGTTCTAAGATAAGAACCAAATGGTTAAATGTATATAACCCACCTAAAATTTTAGACAGGGTATTAAGAAATAAAATAAATAAACATACCTTCAAGTAGTTTTCCTTGGCCAAAACAATATAGTTTGGATGTTTGTGAGTTAAAGGCATATCCTGGCATATTCTGTCCTTCACATTAACTGTATGAGGAATCACACTTTAACAAAGCAGAAAAATCTCCCCATTTATATTTTAAAGCCTAATTACCAATGGGAATATGAGTTTTCCTATGTTACAGTGTTTTATGGAGGGAAATTAGTCATTTAGTAATGCTAAGTGGGAATTGTTCAGTAAAATGTTTTGTGTTGGAAAATGCTGGTTTGCCAAAACAGAAGTGAGAGGAACCAAAGTTAGAAATTTTGCTGAAACCCTCCTCAACACTGAGAATCATCTGTCCTGTGATTGCAGCACTCACCTGACTAGCCTGAGCTTGATGTGTCTCCACTCACAGGGACACTGAGAGCAGGATCTCAAAGCTCATTGTCATGTGTATCAATAAACAATCGTCACTGCTAGGATACCCAGAACGATGCTCATGTGTCTTCTGCATTCTATGTAACAGTCCTAGATTTATCTCACAGTGAAAGGAGGGTATTTATATACTTATTTTTTGCCACAAAATTCCCTCATGGCAGGGTCACCCTATATAGTTCTAACAGCACTCACAGATTGTTCAGTAAGAATTGGTCTTTGAGATTGCTCTTGGCTCTAAACTTTTTGAAGGGTGAACTAATGTATGGTTAAGAAAGTACACTATCAGGTTTCCTGGGATCTGGTTTCAGAAAATTTCTCAGGTCTCCCATATGCTTTCATAATTTAACTACTAAGGGAAATTCTATGCTAGTACAACTGATAGGGGTCTATGGTTTATTGCTCTTTGCAGATGTCATATTCTTGGTGGGAAATGGCAGGCAGTAGGATGGAATCGGGCCTCAAAAGTACATCGATAAACTCAAACATGATGCTTATTTCTGCCACATTTTTGTATACATCAGACTCATACCTGTTCTTGTTTAAGTAAATCTTTTACACATTTTCATAGTAAAGAACCTTGCAATAAAGGCCAACAATCAAGTCCTTGAAAGTATTTGGAAAGGTTAGTCAATTTTCCGCTCTTATCAAATGTCTTTTCTTGAAAAGCTGTGTAAACAAATGCTATTTTGGAAACTCTCAGCAAATGTCTAACATTTGCATTTGTTCAAGTTTATTTTTATTCAAAAGCCTCTTCTAGGTTATTATTATGTCTGATTCTTTTACACGTTCAAACTTGCTTGTCAGGAGCATTTTAGTCTGAAAATTTACTGCTTTGTGGCCTTTTAGACCCCTTAAATCCCTTACCTAAGTGCTCCTGAAGACCATGAAAAATAAGGCACAACCTTGGCTTTTGAAGGCAAAATGAAGAAAAAACCTGGTGGCTTTTCTGAACTGTCTTTAAAAGGATCACTCCAGCAAGAGCCCTGCATAACTCTCTGATTGTTGAAGGTTTGGTGTGACAGTCAGTGATTTATGGTAAAAATGATGATAGGACAATTTTTGCAAACAGTTCAGCAATGGTCTCACTTTATTCCCAGGAAATGTTATTATTGGCTGCACTGCTAAGTGCGTTCAATACCGGGACTGATTCCTGGCCCCCAGTCCGAGTGGTGAAGGGTGGTTTGTGTCTGTGCTGCGCAGAGTTAGCTCAGATTGTCTGCATCAGTGCTATGTAGTACATGGTCCTGGACCTCTGCTGGGCCCCATGCGATTCCCCAGTGACCTCAAATCATAACAATCTTTTTGTGTATGGTTCTTAGTTCAGTTCATGGTGTCAGGAATAGTGAGGTCTGTGTTACAGCCTGACAGAACTGTGTTTTCTTAGCATGGAATGCAAAGTGTGAACTGTGTGAACTGAACTGTGGGGCGAGGCCACGTTTGAGGATGCAAAGACTGGTACAGTGTGTTATAGGACTAAGCAAGATGAACAAAGCCAAACCTAATGTGACTTCCTGAGCATGACATTTTGGGAGTCGTTCCCAAAGCTAACCGTCCCAACAACTCTGTGAGGTTTTGTTTCCCCAGGACGATTAATTCACTTCAAAGAAGAACTTGTGACCAAATTAATGACACTATATGAATTTCCAGGAGACAAGAATCAATGAGTAAGCTGGGGAACTAAACTAAGTGATAATTTAGACAGATCCAGTGACCTCCATAGAGTTAGTCTGGGGCAATGCTGAGTAAAACAGAAAAACCTGCTTTATATTTTTATCAAGTTTGGTATTTATACTTTAGGTAAAGGCCAGTCTTCAGCCAGGTCACCAAGAACTTTGGTGAGGTGAAGGACTATTTGGACAAGACTCTAAGAAAACAGCAATGTGAAAATTAATTAATGACATTTAAAGTTGTTCAGAAAAATTTGCTTTTCTATCCAGCTGATTTCAGAAACACGCTATGGATAATCTGGTTAAAAATACAGAGACATTTAAACACTCCTGATGGAAGCATAGGACATTTCCTGAAGATTAATGACTGTTTGGGAGGAGCTGTGGCCTGAAATTCATCTGAGAGCCATTAGCCTTAGCTAGCCATCAATCCTCCAGAAAAGTTTGGTGCCAGAGTCATTATTACAATTAGGAGTTTAAAACGTATGGGAGTAGTGTATTTTCAGTGCATGATGAGGATGCCATTTTGACAGGTCTCTTCTGGAGAATTCTGCACTTGGTTAGATGAATGGCTTGGGCTCTCTCAGGGGTATTCTAATAATTTAAAATAATTAAAACCCTTAATTATGCAGCACCCTGGAAGATCAGCTTCAGAACCAGAACATCAGACCCAGTCATGCAGACATGTCAAGCAAATAACATCTCGTAAAGAGCACAGCCACCTTGTCTCATCAGTTAGGCAGTGCTGGACATTAGTGCTTTCTTAGGTAGTCATTAGCTAAAGTAAAAAAAGTGGCCAGTCTTCGCGAACGAAGATCTGGGAAAGGTCTTTTTACCTTTCAAGCCTGCGCAATGGATTTTTTAG
>JAWWLV010000121.1:104393073-104448832 GCA_035041135.1 Platyrinchus mystaceus | reverse complement strand
GGGGGACCCGGGATTCGAACCTGCGGCCTTGGCGCTGAGAGACCAGTGTCTTAACCGCTAGGCCACCAGGGGTCCCCTAGTCATTAGCTACAGCTTAATTAAAGACCTAGGATCCAGCTGTTAATAACTGACTGAGGGAAAATTGCATGGAGAAAATCATATTTGGAGTTTTTGCTGGTAATGATTAAGGCGTTGTTACTGCACAAAACAAAGTCAACGGTAGATGATCTGTTGGAGTCAATGGAAGCAAGAATGAGCACTTGGTCCTTTTCATCAATGCAGTACACAAAGTAGAATGGATCACGTCTTTTCATAGTTCAACAGAAACTTTTCTCTAACGCTTTTTGAACTATTTAACCATACTGACAAAGCTTTATCCAGCTATTTTTTAGTTACAACTGCTGGTTCTTACTTCACAGATTTCATAAATAAGGCAAGATGGATTTACCCAGATTCACTTCCTGTGTGGAGGAGGCTATTTGACTTTCTGCTATCCTGATACCAAGCTAAAGGATGAGTCTTCAACTAAAGTATGTTTTACAGTTTTGTGCTATGAGGCTATCAAGAGATGAAAAATCTGTCACCTTCCTTGGTATTTCTTTCCGTTCATTTATTAACTCCTTGTAAGTATGTGTCCCCCTTGTTTCTAAACTGGACTGTTCCCCAATGCATAGCTTCATGTTTGGTTGTATTGAGTGTTTTGTTTGAATATTTTGTTTAATTGGCCCAGCTTCTTAATTGGTCCAGAACATTCTGTCATTCATTATTACTCTGCCAACCTGCGTGTCATATGCTAATTTTATCCACAGTAGAACTGGTCAGAAATGTTCCAGTTCAGCAATATTCAGTCAAAAATTCTGGTTCATGAACCTAAACTATTTATGGGTAAGCATCCTGGATTCAATGAACATTTCCCAACAGGTTTTCCCTGAGACCAAAGACCCTGAAAATGGCTGCATTTTATAGACTTAAATCACTATCCCAGAAAATTGAGTAATAAACACTGTTTTTTTAAAAGTTTGGTTACTTTGGAGATTTCAAATAACTTTGGGACTGATTCAAAGCCCATTAAAGTCAGTGGGAATCTATGTATCAATTTGCCATTGGAAAACTTTTTTTGTGTAGTGTTCAGGTTTAAATTTTTTCTTTATAGACTTTTAGTTTGTCTGTGCTGAAAAATTCCTCACTATAAAAAAAAAAAAGTAGATAACCAGCAAACTCCCACAGCTACATTTGAAAATTATCTGCTTAATTGTATAGCATTGTAGAAGCCTATAAACTTCTTTGGCTTATTCCTAAGAAAAAAAGCCTCTTTTTTTTTTGTAACTTTCCCTTTGCACCCAAGCACACAAGTAGTGGTGAAGGAATACGAAAGAAGGGAAAGCACAGAAATAAATAAAGTATAAGGGAAAGCACAGAAATAAATAAAGGCTTCCAGCTCTGTGCAGTTGTTCTACAGCTCATTTTGGAAAGCAACAATTCACCATGAAGGAGGGAAAATGAAAAGGGACAGAACAGGTTAGACTGGTTAGCAGATTGCTAACAGTAAAATATTATGTCTTCTAAAGGGAAGCAGATTAAGCATTCTTAATCCAGATGACAGTATTTCTGACAAACCAGGTTGTCATTGGTGAGATGAAGGACAGGAAATCCTGTCTTTAAGTTATTAGCAAGGTTGTATTAGGGTTTCTTAGAAGTTTAAATGTGACCTTATTTTCTTAAGTTTTCCACAGTCTCATTATACTTTGATTTTAATATTTCATCATTTGACTGTTCACCCATACTTCCTTCTTGCCAGTGAGAATGTGTTCAGCAATGGGTACAGCACTGGTAGGATTTTTAGGGCAATGTGTGGTTCCTTTAACATAAGTATCCATATGTGTGATGAGCAACAGGAGATTTCTATGCTCAGAAGAAATGTAAGAGTAATTTTCTCCAAATGAGAGAGAAAGGGAAATATGTCAGAATGAACATGAGAAAACTATCTGCCATAAGCAGTCATCATTCCCGAGGGAGGGTGAATGGAAAGGACAGGGGATTTTGTGTCCCAGTGTTAAAAAACCTCACAGTACTCATGAGTGATCAACCTGCAATTCACAGGGGTTGCCACTTTTTATTAGCACTGTTCGGATAAGGGCTTATCCTTTCTAAAATGATGTGCACTACCAACTGGTTTGTAGTCCATAAGTTTCCTTGTACCTTGGTGAGTGTAAATCTAGACAGCTATGGTAGCTCTGCATTCTCACTGCAGTCATTTTCCAGTTTGACAGGCTACGAGGGAGCATATAAAGCAGCAAAGGAAATGCAAGACATCTGTAACAAAACCAGTGAACATGCTATTGATTTGTTTCCCTTGCTGGTGTGGTCCTGGCGTTGGTCTGTTTCTCCAGAGAAATGAGTTAAAGAAACAAGTCCAGTAGAGAACATGGAATTTTACTTCCATTCATCTTCCTTATTTTGCAAGCACCACATTCTGCAAATCCCATGCCAGTAAAGCTCTTGGATCAGTCCTCAAATTCTTCTGGATCCTTAAGGGAGGAGATGTCAGAGCTGGCCAAGAATCTAAGTGGAAACTGATGACAGAAGCTGACATTAATCAGCTCCACAGTATGTTCTGCCCAGCAGGTTTCTTCCAATAAATCAAAGGGCTTCAGATCCAAAGGGCATTTAACCATTAGAGAGCAAGTGTTCACTGTGGTCTGCAGCAGCTAAAGATGATGAATTTAGTATTGATTTTCATATATATCCCCATCCACATAGCATGTTTGTATGATTTTACATATAAACACACTGGAAAAAATTCTCAGCTGGGGCAAGTCAGCAAAACTCCACTGATTTTACTACTTTATATGAACTGAAAGTTTATTCCACAGTATATGAATAGAATGAAATGGTGATATGATTTCATAGTTTTTCTTTCTTCCTTTTTTTTCTTTCTTCTCTTTTTTTTTTTTTTTTTTTTCCCCTGACAGTGATGGGAAACAAAAACACCATCAAATTTGCAAAATTTCTGCCATCAGTTTCTGTGATAAGCTGTTTCCCTATGGTGAACACAGAGTAGTCATTAAAGGAGAGAAAGTAAACAGAGTGCTACATATAGGTCAAGATCGCTTGTCAGTGAGAGTATGAATCCACAGCTACTCACAGAGGTAAATTTGATGGCCTTAGCTGAGTTGCTTCAGTGAGCAACACTCACCAAAATCAAGAGGATTTTAGCATTCTAAAGAGTCTCTTATTCTTCAATTTTTAAATTTTGGGGGAAATGGTGACGGTGTTTTTGTCTTTGTCTTTTTTTTTTCCAATACAAATAAAATATGCTTCTATAAATACATTAACAACAAAAAGGCAGGCTAAGGAGAATCTCCATCTGTTATTGAATTCAGGAGGAACATGAGCCTGAGGAAAAGGCTGAGGTACTTAATGCCTTCTTTGACTCAGTAAGTAAGACCAGTTAAAATCAAGGAGTCCGGACTCCTCAGATGGAACACGAGGATGGGGAGCCCAATGAAGCCCCCATAATCCAAGAGGGAATGGTCAGTGACCTGCTACAGCACTTAGACGCACACAAGTCTCTGGTGCCAGATGAGATCCACCTGAGGGTACGGAGGGGGTTGGTTGAAGGGCTCACTGAGCTGTTTTGCATCATTTACCAGATGTCCTGGCTAACTAGGGAGGTACCAGTTGATGAGGTAAGAAAATGTGACAGCCATCTACAAGAAGGTTTGGATGGAGGATCTCAGGAACTCCAGGCCTGTCAGCCTGACCTTGGGACTGGGGAAGGTCATGGAACAGATCATCCTGAGTGCCATCACACAGCACTTGCAGGACAACCACAGATCAGGCCAAGCCAGCATAGGATTAGGAAAGGCGGGTCCTGCTTGACCAACTTGATCTCCTTCTATGACAAAGTGACTTGCTTAGTGGATGAAGGAAAGGCTGTGGATGTTGTCTACCTGGACGTTAGTAAAGCCTTTGGTGCCATTTTCCAGAGCATTCTCCTGGAGGAAGTCTGCTCAGGTCTGGGAAGGGCATACTCTGCACTGGGTAAAAGACTGGATGTCTGGGTCTAGAAAGTGGTGATGAATGGAGTTACATCCAGCTGGCAGCTGGTCTCAAGTGCTGCTCCCCAGGGCTCAGTATTGGAGCCAGTCCTGTTTCATACCTTTTTTTGATGATCTGGACACGGAGATTAAGTGCGCCCTCAGTCAGTTCACAGATGACACTGAGTTGGGTGGGAGTGTTGATATGCTGGAGGGCAGGAAGGCTCTGCAGAGGGATCTGGACAGGCTGGATCCATGAGTCAAGGCCAGTTATGTGAGGTTCAATAAGGCCAAGTGCCGGGTCCTGCACTTGGGTCACAAGAACCCCAAACAACATTACAGGCTGGGGGCAGAGTGGCTGAAAGGCTGCCTAGATCCAAAAATTGAACCAATAGTAAGAGGATTGCTGACCTGGAGAAAGAGTCTTACACTGCATTGGGAGAAAATGTATCAGTCTATGAGTGTGGAAGATACACATAAAGTGGTTAGAGATCTAATCTAAATAGACATCCCATTCACGATCTTGCAGTGAAATTCAGGGGCACACTAGAATCTTTGAAAAACAGTGCAGTGGTTCAGAAGATTTGTGCCCATTGATTTCATTCAGCCACAGGACTTAAAAATACCTAGTACACACTTAAACACAAGACCTGGTCATATGTTATTTGAAAACTTTTCCCCACAAAAATGTAATACTTCAAAACCTCTCAGACTATCCCAATTTGGGACTACCACTACCAGAACTAAAAGCAGGGATCAAATATACCTCACCAGATTGAATAACATGCTTCCCTTCAAATGCTGTGCCTACAGCATTAATAGGGCTTTAATGTGTATACCCTGTAGACAAGGCACAGAAGCAAATACAAAATGTGGTGACTGGCAAATTACAGAATTAAATTTAACCAGATCATAATGGTATCATTTTACACCCACTTACAAGGATGGATTTAGACAGAAAAATGTGCAGTTCCCCTCAGACCCCCCTCTGTATTCTCACAGCGTGTTCCTGCCACCTTATGAGGAAGTTAGGCAATCAGGTACATTTAAAACAAAACTACAGTGTGTGAATTGGTAGACATCTTTAAAACTGGACAGTATTTCACTGCAGTACATAGTGCAAATGCTAATTGAATTTCCCAGTTTACAGGGGAAAGATTCTAAATTGCAGTTATTAACTCCAGTGATACAATATCAGGTTTTCTTGTGAAAACAATGTTTCAGCTGATGGCTTTCATGGAAAGACATGAAGAGTCACAGTACTCTTCTGGAAAAATTGGCTGGGTTAATTGCTGGACTTGATGATCTTAAAGGTCTTTTCCAATCTAAATGATTCTATAAAAGCTTCTATTATATTTCTTCATCATTTAATCTCTGCATATTGACCTTGCTTGCTATAACATTCAGGTTACCTGGAGCAGGGAGAGTACGCTATTAAGAACTGATAAATTGAATTTGGATTCTGCCCTACTGAAACTATTTTAGAGATGCTACCTTAGGAATTTGCTGGCAATATAATTTTGTTATTTTTAGAAAGGACTCACTTGTTGGGGCTTAAACATTTTACAGAAATATAGCAATCAAAAATGGTCCAGAAATGCTTATGGAAGGAATAACTGGTAGATGTAAGAATGACACTAATACTTTCCCTCACTAGAAAAGTCAATAACATGCTAACACCCCGTAAGATGTAGCAAAACAGCAGCACAAAGGCCTGAACTATGTCCACTTAGATCTATGAGTTACTGCAGGGTGTCTTTCAGGGACTAGTTAGATTTTATGCAAGCATTTGAAATGACTCCATTTTTATACTGGGACCAGAAAAATGGTGGAATCTCAGAAAAAAGTTTCACAGAATGAAAAAATATTTTTCCTACAAACTGCTGCTGTGCTGTTATCCTCAGCATGGCAAACCTGTCACTACCAGTATCTTCATGTAAAAAAAATATTAGAGGGGTAATGTTGTCCTATGTCATAAATTGGTGGAACAGATTTATAAGAGAGGAGAAGGGGTTTTAATACCCACCTGCTTCAAGAATACTCACTGTAAAAGGAAAAAATCTCAACTAAATGCAAGGGGCATGGGAGGGAAGACACTGGCCAGGCTGTTTTCCACCAGAAAGACTGTGTAAAAATGAAGACTCAAATGCTAAATGAAAATCCCTTACTTTCCACAACTGGGTGGACACATAACATGGTGCAAGTCATGTGAGGAAAGAGCTACTATGCTATTAAACAGCTGGTAACTGCATCCACCTCTACTTACTTAACCAAAAAAGAAGACTGTTCTTCTTCTTTTAAGATCTGTCCTTTCTTCAGAGTGCTACTTCTATCTTCAACAGTAGTTGGGAATTTTCTCAATACTCTTAAACAAAATTAAGCTTTCACCTTAAGAATATGTGTATCCATGCTTTTGTGTTGTGTGTGTGTGTATATATATACATATATATGTTACTTTTTTTACAGGTTTTCACATTTCCAGGAAAAAAAAGTAAAATTATTTTCATTTTTCCACAGACATGTTGATATTTTTTGTGGCAGAACGAAAAGATGTTTTGTCAAGAATATAGAATAAGAAGTATCTACTTTTGCCTCCAACATTAGAATAGCTCTTCAATACAAATGGAGAATGATTCCACCCATATGATACGTTGTACTAGTCTCAACCAGTGCAAGTTTCTCATATCACCTGCGAGGATAGTGATGTGCAAACAGGAAGACTGGGATTCTGACTGTGCATAAAACCAATCAAGCCAAACACTTCATCCACTTGTGGGAAAGAAAGGGTAAAGGATGAATAAACCAGGTCCACATCTAGAATTTGAGTCTTCATTTTAGACAGTCTCTCTGATGGAGAACAGACTTGCTAGTGTCTTTTCCCTTCATGACCCTTTCATACAGCTGGGATATTACTCTTTTAAGTTCTGAAAGAAATAATTGAAGTAAATATCTTGGGGCAGCATCTGTGGGCAGTTAGCTCAGAAGTGAAAGGAACTATCTGTTCTCACAACTGATCTGCACATGAACATGGGAAGAGACACTTAGAAGGAAATTGCTTAAAAATCCAGTGGAGTGTTAGAGCTTCTGAACAAAGTTTTTGACAAGGAGACATTTGGTCAAAAGTGAAGCCAGTTACAACATTACAGTGCATACAAAGACCCCCCAATCCATATTAATTTCAGAATTGGACAGTCTATTGATGTGTGAATACACCCTTTGGGAACTAGAAGCTTTTTCTTCTTCTTGTTACTTGTTTGTTATTTTGCCTTTGCTCCACTTCATGTATCAGTAAATGGGAGAGTGCCAGAGGTGCAGGGAGTTAGTTGCAAGGGAATGACCAAGGAGACTGCTGGCACACAGCCCTGCAGCACTGTCATTAGAGGTAACAGATACAATCCAGATTCAGGCATTTTCTCAGTGCACCCAAGTTTAAATCATTGCCATCGTAGGTGCTACATCTAATCAATGGAACTGGATGGGTATGTTCTGGAAAAAGTTCATTTGTACTATTTTAGCCTGGAGAGTTTATTTTACTGACAGTCTATGGAGCCAGAGTGACAGCACATTTCCTCAGGTGGCTGGGGAAATCCAGGTCCTTTTCAACCAGATTGCTAAACTGTGACAGCAGCCCTCTAGTCTATAATGTAACAGTATGGCGGCTTTCTGTAAAAGTTTGAGCTCTCAGCTACATTTTATTTCTTTCTTTATGAGTGATTTATTACTATATACATGACTGTGTACCTGGAGGGTCCTGAAAGTTGTTTGATTTTTTATGAAGTAGATGGAATACATTACATTGAACAAAAACTGGCACTAGCACTTGTTTTGTTCAATCCCAGAGCCAATTTACATGTTAAACTGGAGGCTTCTGAAGGCAAAGGATGCAGACACACAGGCCATCTTGAGTTCTTGTAAAGGTATCCTGTATCACCTCTCCTGCCCACTCATTTAATCAAATCATCCCCTTTCACCCATTCTCCTTTCTCATGCTCTTTTATAGTATCAGACATAATTTCTTTTTGCCCCCAAAATACTTACTTACTCACTTTAGGAGAAAGCAAGGGTTATTTGGAGGATGGGTATGAGAAACTGAGGCTCAAATGTCTGCACTACAACAGACACTCTGCATTATTTTTTTTCAAGCTAGGCACAGTCTCTGTGTCTTAACCTACCATCTGCTAAACTGAGAATATGGTGGTTCTCAGCTTCACAGCAATGTTGTGAGACATTTGAGATTGCGAAAATCTCTTATATTGTGAGAATACTAACATGGGCGTGGTGAACAAAGGAATATAGGAAATTAGAGGGCAGTTTAGATGGGATTTAGAAACCTAAATCAGAGAGCGTGATTGATACAAAAAATCAGTGTAATAGTGTAGGTCCATAGAGATCTTTCTTTTTGCCAGTAGTTACTCAGGCACATGTATTTCTACTGATGGTATACTCAGAGTTACCACTGACTGAGATGAGTAAGTAGGCATTTAGCTCCTACTTGAAGCTATTTGGAATTCAAAGATTAAGCCAAGAACCTTTAAAAGCCAAAACCTACAACAAAATTAGAACACTGAATGCAAGGGACAACACAGCAATCCAAAAACTGCGATGCTGGATCCAGGTTTGGTATCCTACTTCAGGGTTAGCTGTGGCACAGAGGAAGCAGGAAAACTAGACATAGTGTTCTCCTCAGGTCTTTTGGGCTCAAAGCTGCATCTTCATGCCAGGAATGTCCTGACTACCAAGCTTTAGTAGATTCTGAGGCGTCCTTTGCCTTTTTTTACAGAAGCTGTACCAGCACATATTAAATAACCCAAAGGATTTTTGAGGCAAACAGAAAATACATACAAGGAAAACTTGATTTGGCAACACTCTGATGGATGATTGTTCCTCTGAAGGGGGGGGTATTGTTTTGGTATATTGTACTATAAATATTTTCTACTTAGTCCATATTCTTTGGAATTGGAGTCCATGGCTCTGCTATGAGAGAGAAAAAAAAGTGAAAGCGAGGGTCATTCCTGCAACGTCTCTTATTTGTGCATCTCTTGGTATTTTCAATTGTAACAAATTAACAGAATGGTCCTGTATCTTCACCCAGCTTCTAATTTATTTCCATGTAAGGAAAAAACATGAAACTTTCAGATAAGGTCCCTCTCCTCCCAAGTGGGTTCTCTGCTGAGAGGTCTGCCCTGGTGGTTTCTATCAGCTATACTTTACCATATACAAAAAACAAGGCAGTTTTAGGCAGACTTTTGCAGAAGTGCTTATGACAAAAGCTAAAGGGAACAGGCACTATTTTAGACAAAGCCCTCTCTCCCATGTTTCTTACTCACTGCAATATTCTGCATTTGTGTCTAAGCCCTTTTGCTCAATCAGGCCTTATTTTAAACACTTGAATTATATTACTTACCTGTAGTAAAGCCTGGCTGCAAACACTTTATTAGCTTTGAAATATTTATTTTACATGTACTGCATAAATGTTAGTTATTTGTGTCATTGTTCCATGAGTTCATTAATCCTTGAGAAATTCATTCTCATCATAGCATTGTCCCCATTGACAAAACATATTTCAAGATTCAAAGCTTATCTACTAACATTCCTGTTCAACTAAGTGGGCAAGCAATTCCACTTAATTGTTCTTGCCTATTCAAAGCAGCAGCTACTTTCAACAGACAAGGAAAAACATCCTAACCATAACTGCAGGTTGGAAGTGGCTTAGGTGCAAGTGTCTACTGCTGTTTTATATTGCAGAGTTGTACAGTGGTTGGATTTGGAAGGGACCTCTGGAGATCACTTATTCCAACTCCCTTGTTAAAGCAGGTTCACCAAGACCAGGTTGCCCAGGATTATTTCCAGGTGGGCTTTGAATATCTCCAGAGAAGGAGGCTCCACAACCTCTCTGGGCAGCCTGTTCCAGTGCTCTGTCACCCCTGAAGTAAAGAAAGTTTTCCTCATATTCAGACAAATCTTCCTGTATTTCAGTTTCTTCCCATTGCCCCTTATCTTGTTGCTGAGCCCCACTGAAGAGAGTCGAACCCCATCCTTTTGACACCTATCCTGAAGATATCTGTATGCATATCTACAGGAATAATGATGATGTTCTTATGGATCTGGCTCTTATGACCTTAGAAATAAAGAAACCCTTTTATAATGGCAGCCGGATGGCCAAACCTACTCAAGTGGCATCAGACCATGCATGGGATAAATGTATCAAGCTCTTGGTTATATTTTGTAGTGAGGAATGGCATGAGACTCTGTGCTTTTCTTATTTCTTTTGAGACGAGAAAAAACTCAACTCATTCTTTCAGAAAAAAAGGAATATGTCTACAAATACTGAACCAGCTCAGAGATCACAGGGCAATTGCAAAGATTGTTGCATTGCTAAAAGGCTGGTCAGTGGTGGTTTGAGCACCAGCAGAACAGTCAGGATAAGAATACGGATAATCAAGACAGTAAGATAACCAGTGTCATTCCCCTCTTCTCTGTCATGACAGGGAGAAAGGAAAAACTGGCATCTAAGCTGGTAAACTGAATTTCATCAACTTGTATTTCTCTAAAGCATTTTAGCATCTAGACCTCTTTCTGTACCTACTACTCCTCTTGATCTAATCAATTAGCTTCAGATTTACTAGGCACTGACTTCCACATTGAGATTAATGTAAATTTAGCAAGAAATTCTAAAGCATCAGGGTTTTTTCTGAAATAGATGTCTGCATGCTCAGAATTAAGGGTCACAAGGAAAGTATGATTAATTAGTTTTAAAGTGAGTGTCAAGAGCAGCCTGATGTCTAAAATAAGTATCTCCTGCTATAAAGTTCAATCAGCTTATATTGCTGTCTAGCCTAGCTCATCTTTTTTTGGCAAGTACTTGTTACATTTCTCTCATTCTTCAAGTCATATTGGTACTGTCCTTCTTCCAGCAAATGTCAGTGAATGTCTTCACTATGTCTATAACTGTTTAAAAATCTTTCCAATCAAATCAGAGCCACCCCCAAGTCAGTTTAATTTTCCCTGGCTTTCCTGGAGAGGTGGAGAGGTGAAAGCACAGCAGGATGTTAGCATTCAGAAAGATCAGGTTGAAAAGCTTATTTGAGAAACTAAGAAAACAGTACGAGAAGGGAGGTGAAAAATTTAATTCACAGAAAAGAAAAGGGGAAAAGAAGAGCATTAATAATTACTTATATAGTAATGGAACAGCAGCAAAAATAAGATAGTGTGAACTTCTAGAGATTGAGGAACAAATATGATAAGAAATATGCATAATGGAGAAACGAAGTAGGGGATGAAATGGCACTGAGCAGCTTAGTAAGCAATGATCTTCATTTATGAGGTACCTGACAGGGACACAGCAAAATGTGTTTTATCTGGGAACTCAGACACGGCCACTGAGATCACTTCATAGATGCTTATGGAGAACTCTAACACAACAAGGGTGTTGTAGGGAAAGGGATGGTTTATATAATGTAGTATGATAGCATTATATTTTTTTATGACACAGGATAAAATGGAGTTAAACCATTGAAGAAACTCCTAAAATGTTTCTTTTGAAACCTGTTGTTAGTGCAGACCTTCAAATGTAGTGGCATCCATTTACCTTCTTCATGACTTTGACATTCATTTTATCTTAATCTTCAGTTTCACAAAGGTGCCATGCAATCTGGGGCACATTAGGAGAAGGAAGGTGAATACCAACATGATGTCAGTGATACAGTTAAGAACAACAAAAAGCCATTTAGTACACGAAGCATCTAAACTGCATTCACAGCTTTGGATGGACTTCAGCCAGCCTGAATTTGGTTCACATTCATGCCAGATTTGTTTTACTATGGTTTGGATACAAAAATTGAGTGAAAGTAGGGCATTTCCAAGACTCAAACCCAAAACTTAAAGTGAAACTTGGAGCGTGTGAACCTTTGCAGCTTGAAACCAAAGAAAATGTTTGCATGAACCCTTGCTAAGCAAGCCCGCTGTGTTTCAGAGGAGCTCTAATAAAAACCACACTGCCATGAATCACTGAATATTCCGTACTTTGACTTGGTAAATTTATGTAAGTTCCATGACAGTCCTTTTAAAGAGTTCATTTTTCACTGAGCTCTGAGCCAAATCATGAAGTCGTTGATGAGTTTTGCTAAATCCTTACCCAGCATAATCCTACTAAAGTTAGAGGGAGACTTGACTGAGTAGGGAGAAAACAAAAACAGAGTCAAGATTTGGACTTGGGCACAGTAGCTTGAATTTATACAGTTTGTTTTTAAGAGCTTGAATAAATCTATCTCCACTAATATGTATTAAACACAAACAAGTTAAAGAAAACTCTGTTCAAAAACTGGTGAAAGACTAAATTCAGACTGTTTTCCCAACCTGCTCTCAGTCATGTTTGTACATATGAGGAGAAGGTCTTTAATGACATAGCTAATGGTACTTTTTTCTCACAAATCTTCTTCATTCAGTTTTGGGAGAGCTCTGGGCACAGATAAATCCTATGTAACTAAATAAATATATTTTCTGCTGTGGTGTTTCCATTCTTTAAGACATTGAGAGCTGTGAAGTGAACAGAATGAGTTTTCACACAGAGTGGACTTGTTAAAGCATTTCAGCATTTTATTCTAGAACTAAATTTCCTCCTCTCTCTGCTCTCAGTTCCAGTGATGACAGGGAAAATAATTTCTGCCTTTTACTCACAGCTGATAAGTAACTGCTTCTCTCTTTTTTTTTTTCTTATATTGAAACACTAGGAAATTCTGAGAATTGAGCTATAACACTCATACTGATACTGCCTTGACACCATTAAAGGACTAACTCTGGATGTGCATCATCTTTTCCTCCAAAACCAAGTCAGACAAGACATGGCTCAGGACTGAAAAATCATTGTATGATGAACCTATCTAAACAGATCACTGCTTTGTGACTCTGTTTTCCGGCTCAGCAAAACCCAGGTTTCTCCTATTATAAACTCTTTGCAGGCTTAAGCTCAGCTTGCTGTTTTCTGGTCTGCAACCTCCTCTCTGCTCGCTCACACTTTCCTTTAATCTTTGATTTTTCCCCACCACCTGCATGGCTTTCAGGTCCATTTCCAATTCCTTCATTTTATTTCAGTCTGTTTTCTGAGTCAGTTCCAGACACAGTTCCCACCAATTCATCCCAGTTTCTCCGGTATCATATTTTCATAACGCCCTGCAAGCACGTTATTCTGTTTTTTAACTTCTCATGATTCATACATCTGAGGCCTCTCTCTTCCACTTTGCTTGATTGTCTTTGGTGCATTCAACGTGGCTTTGATACTTTTGGAGTTTGGTGCCCCATCTGGGAGCAGCCATGAGGATGGGAGGTGACAATGAAAGGTGAAATTCATGTTTGTCGTCCTTACTGGGCAAGGAAAACGACTGGGGAAGCACTTTTCTTTGACATATTTCTAGTTGGTTGTCTGTAGGGTTGCCTCCTCTCAGTAAAGTTGAAATGTTCAAGCATGATTGGAAAGTACAGATTCTCTGGAGTGCCTGGGAGTTAAAATTAAAGATACTAAGAATTGTGAACTGATTTTACTGTTAATTTTTTTTCCAAGAGCTCATAATTTGGGAAAATGTGGGTTGCTCTCCATATTTCAGCGAGTAATGATGCATAAACGCATATGAACTTCTCTTGGTTTTGCCTTCCCACATACAGAGCACATGGAGGCTACTTAAACAAAAGGGTGAACAGATGTTATTAACATTAAAAGCCCCACACCTTTTGTGTTTTCCCCTCAACTCACATTCTGAAAGACCTGAACGATTTGATTGGCTGTTACCAAAAAATCAGCCCAAGGCAGGCAAAGTCATGGAATATTTCAGTCCAAATGGTTAATGTTCTGGCTGAAAACTGTATTGTATAATGGCACGTATCAGTAACCTGAATAACATGGAGTGCTACCAGCCAGACCTATAATTAGAATTGGGCAAGAATCAGTTTTCTCATAACTTCCAACATTTTTTTCAGTTGTGTATTGGCACAAACCCAACAGCTTTTGAGGTTTTCATAAAAATAGAGAGAACAAACCCACTCCTTCGTACTTGGTGATCAGAGAACTCACCTATACCTTCCATTTCCTGAGGATGAGCTCTAACTTTAGGTCTTATTTCCTTTATTTTTTACCACTGGTATAGCTGCTTCACTTTGTATATTTATGATTTATTGATCCAGAGAAAGCCTCTAAAGCTCAATACACAAAAGATAATCTGGTGTCTCATTCTCATGAAGCTAAATGCGTAAATGGTTTTATGGTTCCAGACCTTAATCTCTAGTCCGGCAGTCAGGAGACTCCCCTGGACTGTTAAAAGTCCTGTGTGAGTCAGGATGATCGTGAACTAAATGAATTCCCAGGCTTCCCTTCTCACTCAGAAGTGGGGCTTGCTTTTTTGTGGTTTTTACCGGAAATTTTATTCCTGACATGAGGAATATTTCTATGCAGTTTTGGACAAATCTGAAAGTTCAGCTTCTGACAGAACAATGCTGTTCCAAAAGAATTTGTGAAACAATTTCTAGAAACCATTAGAAAACAAAAAGCAGTGTTCTGAAATCTGTGAGAGTACTGCCAGGAACATTATAGCGTAAAAACCATCATGTCTCCTTTGGCACCACACACACGTTACTGCCTCAGTAGAGGTCATTCTGCAGCTTTTTGTTGTCGTATCTAAGTGAACTTTAAGAGGCTTAAGTTAATAAGTAACAGCAAAGTTATCCCTATGGAACCAAACCAGGGCCCGACTGTGTTCTGTGTTTGGTTTGGATGTTGCAGCTGGATGCCTGAACTCCCGGTGAAGAAGCAGTCATGAAGACCACTGCTACTTCTGACCGTAGTGCTTCTATCATTCCCCAAAGTGTAGTGTACTTCTGGTTTGCCCTAAAATTACTACAACACATGTCCAAAATATGTTCATTATTTCTTCTTTCTCTGTAGTCTCACAAAAAAACCCCTCCAAATCAAATCCAAATACATTATTATTGATAGTCTATTAGAGGAAAACATGCACAGAGATAGTAAGAATGTCAGCTTTGTACAGAGATTGTGAGAAAAAAACAATAAGCATGTTAGTGGTCCAACATGTAATAAAACCTCCTTCCTGGAAGAAACTAAGTAAAGAACCACATTATTAGCTGGACAAGCTTAGTAATGTCATGAGTCTCTTCAGAAGCAATGATGAGCATTTTGTTTTTCTCTGGTTGCTTAAATATGGTGCAGTGTGTTACATGATTTCTGCAACACCAGGAAAGCTTGAAGCCTCTGACAGATGGAGTTTAGAGAGTGCATTGGTGACATCTGGTGGAAATACATGTAGCTTAAAAACTATAAAACTTCAACTAATGTTTATATCATCACAGAATATTTCTCTTCATATGAGGGTGTTTGGAGACTCCGGAAGATTAGAACTGTAGAAATGGGAAATAAGGGTATATATAATTTATGAAATCTAGAAAATGTGAGCCTTTGTTTTTTGTTGGTCTGGGATTCTGGGCATGCATTTTCACTGTTTTTTCACTAAACTCTTCCAAAAGTATTGGAATTACCCCAAACAAAATATGCACGAAGTCTCAAACAAATTGAATATTCCTATAGTTGCATTTAAAATGTTTATAGACAGCTTTACAGAGATCTGCTATAAGAATATAAGCAACTATATATAAAAAAAAACTTTCTTTAAATTAATTTTTATTTATGAATAACATATTCTGCAAATAGTCACTCATAAAAAACCCCCACCATTATTTATATCCCTATTTAATGCTAATTAACTTTGAAGAAGGTTGACATGTTTCTTATTTTATGTTTTTAGTGATTGCTATCACATCACCATGCAAATACCAATAATAAATTATACTCCTTCCCCATAACAAAACTTCAAAAATAACAGACACATTTTCCCAAAATCCCATGTTTCTTGTTGACAAGTTACAACCCGAAGAACTGAAAAGTTTTCTGTTCCCAAAACTGAGAAAGAAGGATTTTTTTTTAGAGTCCTTCCACTTAGATGAAAATTCAGAACAAAAGGAAAATCACTGTTGAAAATAGTTATTTTATATTTTCAAATTATGAGGTTATCAGAAAAATAAATACAGAGTTTTCAGATATCCCCAATAGGACAGTTCTTAAAATATTAAAATCCTATGTAGTTCTGAATCATAGAAAAGATGAAAGGTTTTATTTATGTACAGCTATTTTTTATTAAATTCCTCACATTTTATATTCTGTATGAGAAGCTGGGCTTTTAAAGCCTTGTGTATGTTGTGTGTGTGTCCCCCCTCCCCAGTTTGATTTGTTTAGTAGTAATTTGGAATTTCTTTAGGCAGCACCTGGGCATAACCTTATATCCCAGACCAAGGCAGCTTGCATACCTGGCTGTTTATAGCAGTATTTAATATGTACTGGTTGTCTGCCAAAATCAGGAGATAGTTGGAGTACTGATGGAATTACAGAAGTTGTGAAATATTAAAAAAATGGATTTTTGCTGTTATTTAATGGCAAAAGGAAACAGCACAATTGGCATGGGAACACAAAAGATCTCAACAGTGAGATTAGTGTGTTTCACAGTGCTGATAATGACAAATGTTACCAGGGAGCCTCATGCACAGCAGGGCAGGATGCTGAGGGAGAACAAAACTGGAGGCTTCTGCCAGCGCTGTAACAGCAGCAGGTGAATGAACTTTGTCTAACAGTCCTTGACAGGCTAGGATCCATCTCTGAGTGCTGGCAAATCTCTCTTCCTCAGGACAGGGGTAGTCTGCTATGTGTTGTTATTTTTCAGATTAAATGAAGCCACAGAAGGAAGGGTGAGCTGAATTTCACATTGCAAAAATCACACTGGAATGAATTTCTCTCTGGTGCAGCCCTTCTGGAGCCAACTGATTTTTGCTAGGAGAGGATCTGGCTAAATGACTTTGGAGGGAAGGTTAAACATTCTTCTTTTATTATCCTACCCTGTACCATTACAGGGTCCTTTCACTTGGCTAGCATAAAACCAATTCTAATGCTAAAATAATTAGAAGGGTAGTGTATTTGCTATTTCAATATGAATAGTTCATGACACATGTCACTGTACAAATCTTTTGTACATGTTAGATACCATCTGTCGGCCATATTCTAATTCTCTGTGCCATTTTTAATATAATCTTAACCTTCTTATATACACTCAGTCTGTGCACCTGCCAAAATGGTATATTACAGGTTCCACAGTTAGCAGAACCCAGAGCTGAGGTTGCCAAGGATTTTCTGGAGTATAATGCTATTTCCAATTTCTTTTAAGTTTTTATTTTAACAGTATAAGAATAAAAAAATCTCACGTTTCTTTCAAAGTAGATTTTAATTTTGACTAGCTTATGGTTGTGGGGGTTTTTTTGGTTTTTTTTTGTTTGTTTGTTTGTTTGTTTTGGAGGGTTTGTTTGTTTGTTTGTTGATTTTCAGTTGTTTTTTTGTTTGGTTGGGTTTTGTTGGGGATTTTTTTTTTTTTTTCATAGAATCATAGAATGGTTTGGGTTGTAAGGGACCTTAAAGATCATCTAGTTACAACCCCCCATTGTGGGCAGGTAATGTCACCCACAAATCAGGTTGCTCAGGACCTCATCCCACCTGGCCTTGAAGACTTCCAGGGGTGGGTTATCCACAGCTTCTTTAGTCAATCTGTTCCCGTGTATCACCACTCTTACCATTCCCTCCCTTCCCTTGTTCTGCTCCCCCCACCCTCCATGGTAAACTTTAACTTGATAAGAAGGAATGACAGAAACAGAAAAAAAAATATACATATATCTATACTTTTACAGTCTCTCTCCATAATGTTTAACTGGTTTGTTGAGAAAGATACCTTCTTGTCACAATCATGTAGTATCTTCATATGTGCTCTATTACAAAAGATCACATAATCTCATCATGGTGCTATTGTTAATGACAGGTGAGTCACAATTCCTGAGCATAATGCTATTGCTTCCTGTTCCGTTGCCACAATATTCTTGAAAAATATAAAAACAACAGCTGCCTCTTCTGACTCATGATCTGAATCTCCTGCTTAGAGAAATTCCAACACCATATAAGACACATGGGAATCATAGCAGTGCCAATGAGAAAACTACTTAATTTTGTCACCTACTTTTCAGTTTACAAGATTATGTTTTATTTAACAAAAAAAAGTACTGGTGATGAAAGAGGAAGTTGTAAAAATAAAAAGTTTTATGTAGAGAACACAAGTAAGGGGAAGACTCTATTGGCAATGTTCTATTTGAATATAAAGACAAAAAGCTAAAAGGCTAGAATCAAACAATTTCGTTATACACTTGAAGTTCTTGCAAAATGAAATTAAATTGCATTAGTATAATATTTTTAAAGTCAGTATGTCCATTCAATTCAACGGAGTTAATAAATAGGAACTAGATAGCATAATATGAAAGATATATGTAGTCTTGATGTAGAAGTGAAAAGGTCAAGTTTGTTTTTACAGGTTCTTTTAATTTAAAAATCTCTATGTTGTGTCAATCATCAAGTCAGTGATATCACAGCAGTAACCATTAAAAAGCTTGTAATTGAGAAACATCAAATGAGATTATCAAAAGCCAAGCAACTTTTGCAGACAAAAGTCTTACTCCTGTTGCAGTGACAAGTTAAATAACACTCAGGTCAGAGACAAATAGAAAACATAAGATTTCCAAGCTGTTGGAAAAAATCAGGTCCTAAGTACAACAATGAGCAGCATTAGCAAACATTATAGGTGGCATTGTTAGAACAGTTAGGGAAACTGAAGGAAGCAGATGATTGAAATATCAAGGTTATCAGAAATGAAGAGGAGGGTTTGATATAATGAATGATGTAAAGTGGAAAGCTAACCTGCAGAGCAACACAAATTATTAAATGAGAGAAATAAGGGTTGAAAGATATAGGAGCAGTCAAGCAAGATTTGGAGACAGATTAGAAAAACTAACAGAAGAAAAAGAACTCAAGATGGAGAGGAAAAAAACAAGTTTTATTAAATATGAACAAAAGAAAACTCATTTCAGCAGAAGAAGGAAACTATTAGAGCAAGGCCGGCTGTGGTGCCATTCCCAGAAGCAACATGTACCATTACTGCTGAGAATACCGGCTGGGAAAGACACATGTCCTAGAAAAACACAAATTGAGAGAGATGAGAGATGAGAATTTAATACTCATGTGCCGTATTGCCTCAGAGGGGACATTATATACTCTTCCTCCTACTTTCTAATCATGCTCATTTTCTGGTGGCTGTCAAAGCAGAGCTTGCAGTTTACTTGAGCTGTTTGAGAAATAATCTGAGTCTTGGACAGCAGTTTCTCCTGTTCATAAAATGTCTGCAGATGTACCTGAGATACTGAAAGGGGATATTTGTTTGCAGATACTACCTGAAAAGTAATTTTATATTCCTTTGTTAGACAGCTGCACTTATGGTCCCTAACAATTATTCAGTTCAAAGGAAAGGTTATTTACATGGTTGATGTCTCAGAAGTTAGATTTATGGATACATTTTGAACCACCAATCCTCCTTGTAAATCTCTTTTCTATTCTGTTTCTTTCAAAAACACTTCAGAATTTGGATGTCTGATGTAAGTGTGTTGTTCCTAGGGGTCCAATGCTATCTGTCATGTCCACTGCTTGTGAACTTTTAAGTAGCTTGCAGATATCTTCAGTTAATTTTGGATTTTCACCATCCTGAATGCACTCTGAAGAGGAAATGAAATTTTTAAAGTGTGTCTCACCATTGTCATTCTTCAGGTGGTGAATCCTTCACAGAGTATAGGAAAAAAAGAAAAAAAAAACGATAGAAGGCACTTCTCAGAAGTTCAGGTCCTGAATAATCTAAATATATTGATTTCCCTAGTGCCTTTGAAGTTTCATGATCTTCAAGGAAAAACAGAAGGACAAATGTGTAAATTCAGGATGAAGTGACTAACTGGTACATTTGTTCTAATATACCTTCAGGTAATTGTCTGGACATTTAGAAATTGTATAGATTTTTCATCAAAAGAAGTCTTTAAATTGACATTTATTTCTGTGCTCTGGATCAGCTCCACTTACTGTCATAAAAACTGGAATTAATTGGAGGAAATATTACAGTGTGTGTCCTGCAGAAGGCCATAAAAGTTATCTCTTCTACTACCCGCATCTAGTCCTGGAGCTTAAACATTATCTAACTCCACAACAGTGATGTTGCAGAGCAGTTTAAGAGCAGATGCAAAGCAACCACAGAAAAAACCTACAGTATTGCCTCCAAATCAGTCACGCTGACCAAAAACTCATGTGACCATTTTTCTTTTACTTTTTGATCTTCAGACTTTGATTGTATACAGATATAATTTCTCTCTTCAGTTCATTGTAAAGCAGTTCATGTAACACTATGCAACCTATTGCAAACATCACATTACCATGGCATGTAGTATATTCACAAGAATGACTTATAAATTACTGCAAGTTTCTGATTCTGAATGGAAATTTGTAGCTGAGAGATCATATGTGAAACATGAATGTGGAACTCCACAAACACCAGTGTGCTTATTTCTTCAGAACCTGGAACAAGTTATTAGATCAAAGCTAGTGTCTGCTTCCTCTTTCTGAAGAAGGCATCTCTGTTAATTCAGAAGTCCCAGTTGATGTAAATTAATTCTCACTTAGATCTGAGCTGCATTGATAGAGGCAATATTGCTATTGGAAGGAAATAGGAGACAATGCAAGATCCATATATATAATTCTTAAAAGCAGGTAATATTTGTAAAAACAGTTCAGTTATTCTCTCTATAAAAGAATTTCAGGGCATATAAGTCCTGTTTCTCTCACAACCATGACAACATTTTAGGAAAAGAGTCTGATTGATTAATTACTTTGTACATCCCTTAACTAGATAACTACTCTTTACCAAATATATTAGGGATGCCTACTGTTGATATGACAGAAGCCTAAGGACCTATACAAGCAAACCAGACTTTCTTACCTTTTGTATTGACCTTATGTTTCAATACATATTTTAAACATTTTGAATCTCAAAACTTTTTCTTTTCCACTTTCAAAGAATATGCGATCTCGTCAATGCAAAACAGTTCAAAGGAAAACTCTTAAAATTATAAATTATGAATGAAAGAACTGGTAAGTTTTGTCTTTTTATTTTGTTAAGATTCCATTTCAGGAAGTGATCTTTATTTCTGTGAAGCTACAAATGAAATAGTTTATAGAAATGTGTCTGGTTTTTGTAAAAAAACCTTTAAGCTTATCTATTGTTCATAACCTGTACATCTTTCAGAATTTTGTATTCATTGTTCTTGGCTTCTTGGAGACTGCTGAGCATGGTTTGACTCATAGTGTGATGCAGTATGTCAAAACCTGCATTCTTGCATTCAAAGCAAACTAAATCTCAAACTAAACAAGCTGAAACTTAAACATATTGAGGTTCTCTGAAAAATACACCTATACCACTTAGACAGAAGACAAAGCATTACTGTAATGTTTGCCCCTGAGTTTTGCTCTGACACTTTAGATTTTTTTTAAAAAAAGGAAGGAAAAATTCCTTTTTTTTTTCAGAGATCCACCTGATTCTAAACTAGACCTAAACTGAAATGAGAAGTTTCCATTTTTCAATGTGACAGGTCAAATAATTTGAAGTTAAATTTTCTGCGTAAGAACCTGAGAATAAAATATTTTATCAATAATGTAAAATGCTTAGGGTGTTTTTGATACTAAATATCTCCAGTAACTCTGGAGGAACTGAAATTCTATTCCCCACCAAACTTCTGCTACACCCACTGGTAAAGTGGTTGTCTCCTTCTCCATATGGTGCCTGTCCAACATCAAAGGTAAGGAGCCTGGATCCTATTGCTGAGGTATGCCTTGCCATAACACATCAGAGAGCTTACTATTCTTCCTACAGCAACAGAATTTGGAACTTTTCAAGGTCACTGTCTCATTGCTCAATGAAAAACTGGCATATTCGGAAAAGCGTGGCAGCTCAAGTTTGTGCTGTCTTTCTAACAGGAAACAGGGTAGCTGAAATCTTCCTCCCACTTCCCATTCACTATCTGTGAGTGCTGGAATGACCAAAAAAATTAGGCCACCTTACAGATTAAGCAATGCTCAGGTACAGACATGGGCTCACTGTACTCTTAAACTGGCGTCTCAACCAACCAGAATGCCTTAAAATGATGCCCAACGGGGTTCTGGCCTGAGATGATCAGCAGGATAGGAGAACCTGTCAGTTTAGGACTTTGCATGGGCACAGAAGTACCCGATAGAGAGATTATGGATGTAGCCACCATATTGTGAATGCAAAGAGAACTTGGCAAGAATGGGTAATATCACGCTGTGCCTGTTGGATCTGAGAGTCAAAGGCCACATCACAGCAGTCTCTATAAGCATAGACGTAACAATAAATAGCAATGTCCAGATAATTAATAAGTCATGCCTAGGTCAAAAGCACAGAAAAAATAGTACTGCCTAATATCTTCAATTCTGTAGCCTTCCTCTTAATCAGCTTACCACTGATTCAATTCAAGATGCGGCAAATTTGAATTTGATAAGTATCAAAGACCTCAGATTGTTCATGGAGAATGACACTGAACTTGAGGTACCACGAGGTAATGAGCTGAAATTAAATGGAAATTTTTTTCATAAGCATTAACGTTATTTTCAAAAGGGCAAATTTTGATAAACAGTGGAAACTAGGCAGTTAATTCAGCTGGACCTGAATGTGATACTTGAATGTAGAAGAAACCTTCAAGTCAAGGGTGTAAAACTTATCATGAGTCTCTGTCTCAGAGAGAAAAAAAAAGAAAAGGAAACTTGCAGGAAATGATTCCAGATCTGTCCAGATGAATAGCCACAAATTGGAAAAAAAAAAAAAAAAGAATATTAGAAATAAGCAGAATGTCTACACTGATTTGGGGGAAAATGACTGATCATCAAAGAAAACTACCTTAGAGGCCAAAAAATATGTAGATAAAATGAGAATAACAAAGAATCAAGCTGAGTTAGACCTTGAAAAGGATATTAAAACACATAGCAAAAAATTCTTCAGCCACGTGAATATAAAAAAAGAGGGTGAAAAAAATAAGTAGAGCCAGGATGTACTGAGGACAGAGTAGAAATTAAGGATAAATCAAGTACAGGCTGAAAATGAAATTATGCTTTAGCTCAAATTTCAAGGAAATAGAAAAAGATTTTGGACATGGGGAAAAATCAAGGATGGGGAAAAAAAGTATAGAAACAAAAACCAGCAGGATTAAGTTAGAAGTGCAATTTGAGATGTCTAATGTACTCCAGGAGAAAAAAAAAAAGGTGGAGAATAAGTACAATCCCAAGAGGGAACTGGCAAACAAAATTTCAAGTGGTACCACAGTTATTTTTAATACATGCATGAAACTGGTTTGGTGCTTAATGTTTGGAGACACATCACACACAGAGTAAAGAAGCTGGAATAAGAAAATTGTCTGAAAACTATAGACCACCTAGATTTTAGGTCAATAATCTGATATTTTTTAAAAAACAGAATAAAAGAATTATTAAAAGCATGAAGGTTAATTACTGAAATAGTTTAGCTAATGCAGATCATAATAAACTAACCACCCATTTTCTTTTTTAAAATAAATTAATTTCCAGGCAGGTGATATGAGGCAAATATAAACTTTCTGGACATCAAATGAAAATTTTAATGTGTTGGCCACTGAGAAATTACCAGCAAAGCCCAAGAAGATGAGATGGGTAAAGGAATTGAAAAGCTGCTTAGGACTTGGCCAGAAAGTGCACTAGAGCAGCTGGCATGAGAAAAACTCCAGAGTAGGAGAAAATGGCTTTGTTTCTTAATAAACAGTTTGGAGATGGAACATTATTTGCTATAATAAATTTATATCAATTGGTAAAAGATCTGTCAGGCCTTGAAGCCTTTCAGAGGCACAGAATTAGAAGATGGTGAATGGAGAAAATGGGTGATATTGAAAATGGGGAAGATTGGGCTGTGCTTCAACAAGATAAAAATTACATTTGGGAGGTGTGTGTGAAGAGGGTGGTGCTACAAAGCCCTAATTAGCTGGAAGTTGCTGAGATGATGAATTTCACCATATGAATTCTTTCCAAGATTACTATAAAAATTATGTGGAGATAGGTAAGGATTATTGGTGTTTTACAAAGCACTAATGAGATGTTAGTTGTAATCTTGCATACAATTCTGGTAAGCCATGCTGGGGAAAGAAGAGTGCAGAAAAGAGCTGTTGATATGGTCAGAGAACAGTGGGTTTATTTTATTTGTCATGAGAGCTAGTCTTGCCTGAAAAATCAAAATCAAGAAATAATACGATTACATTCTATAAATACATCAGAGAGATAAATACCACAGAAAAAGAACAGTGATTTAAACAAAAGGATGATGCTGGCACAACAACAGAAAGGTATCAATTGGTTCCTGAATAGACTCAATCTGGAAATCAGAAGATTCTTATCTGCTGCAGCAGTTAGATCCTGGAACAGCTTTGCAACAGGAGCAGCGGGAGCAGAAAACCACTCTTGAACTGGAGTTCAAAGCTTTACACCAGGTGCATTGGCATGTTATTTGCATATAAGACTGCCCAGAAGATTGATTCTACATGATGTGTATCATCCTGTTATTTACGTGAATATTCATATACATTTGTGTGCATGTGTATATGTACATATATGCACCTTCATATACACACACACATTTCCAGCACTTCAAGGTAATTTACTACATTACACCAAAACACAGGAAAATTATATGGATCAATAAGCTGGTTACTGGAATTATGACAAAGCAGTTTCTGCTTCTGAAAAGCTAAAAAGATTCATGTGCTTAAAATCCCTAGGCAGTCGTTACAAGCTGTGAATGCAGGAAATACTTCTGGGCTTTTATTAGTCCCTAAACAACAAAAAAGGAAATGCTGGTGGGAGATGCTGGCTTAATTCAAAATTGCATACGGCCTCTAAGCAATAGGAAAGGATGAATCTGCCTCTTTGAAACAAAGTAGACCTAATGATTTTGAACTTTACGTATTTCTATTAAAACCAGCTATGGACACTTTAGCAAATATGAAAAACTAAATAGCAGAAGCAGTAGGAGAAATAAAAAATAAAAAAGTGTATTTCATAGAATAATAGAATGATTGCCACTGGCTGCTGCAAGAGAGGAGCCCCAAAGAAGAGATACAAAGACTCCCTGAAACAATCTCTCAGCCTTGCCCATATTGATCTTCACCACTGGTCTACTCTGGGCTCCAATCGGGAGGCCTGGAGACACACTATCTATAACGCTGCTGCTTCTTTTGAGAACACACACAGGATCACTCTCGAGGAGAAAAGACAACGCAGAAAGAATCGCGTCTTGTCGATCTCACCCAGGGAGTCTTTCTGCTGTGCCTTTTGCGGTCGGACCTGTCTATCTTGCATTGGCCTCTTTAGCCATCAGTGCGCTTGTAGCAAGTGTGGGTAGAGCCCTTCTCAAATCTTCGTTCGTGAAGCCTGGCCATGATGATGATGATGCTGCTGATGATGAGCATGATTTGGGTTGGAAGGGACCTTAAAGGTCATCTAATTACAACCCCCCAGCTATGGGCAGGGACACCTTCCACTAGAACAGGTTGATCAGATCCCCATCCAGTCTTGTCTTGAACACTTCCAGGGGTGCGGTGTCCACAACTTCTCTGAGCAAACTCTTTCAGTGTTTTATCACCTTGTATAGAAAGTTCTTCCTTATATCTAATCTGAATTGACCATACTTCAATTTAAAACCATTAACCCTTTTCCTACTGCTACTGTTTTGGCTAAAAAGTTTGTGACCATCATACAGCCCCTGCTTAGGACTGTTGGAGCAGCTGGAAGATGGATACGAGATCTTTCTCTTTCACAGGCTGAACAGCTCCAATATTCTCAGCCTATCTTCACAGGAGAGGTGCTCCAACCCTTTGATCATCTTCATGTCCCTCTCTGAAGTTGCTCCAACAGATCCACATCCTACTTATGTTGGGGGCCCCAGAGCTGGACACAGCACTGCAGGTGACGTTTCCAGAGCAGAGGGGCGGAATCACCTCCCTAGACCTGCTGGCCACACCGATTTTGATGCAGCCCAGGATATGGTTGACTTTCTGGGATGCAAGTACAGGTAGCCAGGTTATGTTGAACTTCACTGCCACCAGCGCCCTCAAGGCTGCCCTCAATCCATTCTCTGCCCAGCCTGTAGTTGTGCTTGGGATTTCCATGACCCATGTGCAGGACTTTGCATTTGGCCTTGTTGAACTTGATGAGGTTCTAACAGTCCTACCTCTCAAGCCTGTCAATGTCCCTCAGTGGTATCCCTTCCCTGCAGTGTGTGGACCACCCCATACAGCCTGGTGTCATTGTCAAACTTGCCAAGAGTGAAAGTCCACATCCCTGACAAAGTCATTAAACATTTTTCCTGTTCTGAAACGGAAAGTCATCTCATATGCCACTGGATGCAGTCATTCCAAGCAACATTTTCATTGTTTGACCCTAATACTGCCATGCATAAAACAGCAATTATAAGGGCCCAAAACAGCCCATATCCATACCACTGAACTGTCTGACCCTACCCTCTAGAACAGTGTGGTATTAGCCAAAGTGACTCCTGAGAGGGCTCTATGGCCCACTCTAACTTCCACTCCTTTCTATGAATTGTCTGGGAGTGTGCTCATTGACCTGGGTCAAAACCATTCCAGGGATTCTGCTAACAATTTAACAATATATATGACTGACTGACTTCCAGTACCCCAGGAATGCTCTCTGGAGCTGGTAAATTTATGAGTGCAGATATAATCAAGGGGTACTGTTGCCTCTTGTTCCCTTGATCCCCTAGTAAATCTGCCCTGGCAACAAAGACAATGTGGAGGCCAAATCAGAAATGCAGTATTAAGTAATTTTTCCCAACTATTACTTAAAAAGGTAAAATTTCTCTACAGTGCAGCAGTAAGAGCATCATCTGGATCCAGCATGCTGAGGAAATGCATCATATGCGAAACTTCAAGAGGCCTCTCTACAGATGTCTGACCGAAAGGGGTCAAATTCATTCAAAGCCTATAGTGCCTGGATTAGGGTCTTTGACTGATGAGAATATCCACAGCACATGTTAGAGTTGAGGATCCTTGCATGCCTTCTGTGGCTAATGCTAGGGTTTTGGATGGTTCTAACTACAGCAATATTTGGTTTGCATGTGTACATATGGGCACCCAAACAAGAAAGTAATGAAATGGGGTTGACAAGACCTTTTAGTTTTCCATGAATGAAGATGAAGAACAGCAACTAACAAACTGCTTCCTGGCTTTGAACAAGTTCCCATTGTATTGGTGACAGTGGATGTCTGTGATGGTGGCAGTGGTGGCAATGGCAAAGGGAGTTACAGGAGAGACAGGATTCTTACGTGTAAGTCTTCATCCCACTGTGGATGCTCTTTACCTGTGTGTATCCTTCCTCTGCTGTGGGTACAAGGTCATACGGAAAGCAAAATAACTTCCAGTGTTCAATATGACTTGTTTAGGTACCATCAGAGCTGCTGCCTTTTGTTGTGAGCACTGTATCAGTTGTTTGGTTTTACATCTGAAGGAGAGTGAACATTATTGTGTATCCAAGGCTTTAGTTAATGCTAAGTGCAGTCTCAAGGACACAAGGCAAAAATCCATCTATGATGAGACAGTTTTTCCCTTGTCACATCCCATACTTTTTTCCTTTTCGTGAGGACAATCACGCAGTGTTAATTTCTCCTGTGATTTCAAGACTTCTTTGTCTGTGCCAATTCTTTTGTGTTCATTAGACACACTGCTACATCTTTGCAAATACATACATTTTCTCCTCAAGCTTGCCCTCTCTACCCAGTGGAAGTTCTATGCGAGGGGGCTTTGCAGGCTCAGTAGGTGTTTTGGTGTTTATTGGAGTGCTGGGGAGGTTAAAAAGTTTTCTGCCCTAAGTGATGACATTGCTGCCTTTCACATTTAAAAATAAGAAACTATGCCACATATCTTCTGAATTATGTACTGCAAATAATAGTAGAAAAATCAGTGAGTTATGAACAGAGGCATGCAGTTCAGTATTTTCACTCTATTCCATCACTGCATAGATAATTTTAAGTTGTCCTTCTCAACAGTGTATCTAGATGGAGATACAGGAGAGTCAAGCACCCAGTCCTCTTGTCTGTGTCTCAAGATATCTGAATGCCTCCGGCTTGCTGATGATTGGGGCAAATGATTTTATATTTTTACTTCATTATATGAAATGTATATATTATCATATATGAAATAAAGATAATGGAGTTTTTGCTCACCAAATCGGGATCTATAACTGCAAACAGCATGAAGAATTAAAGGTCAATACTTACATTGCCATTAGACTTCTTTTGTCAATAAAGATAACTTCTGACCGAAATAGTTTCTGGAATTAAATTACTTGGTTGTTTCATTACACTGTTAGGGCATATAGGAGCCATTTTTCATGCCTTGAAAAAAAAGGAGAATATCTATTCGTAACCAAAAAAGTAGATATTCTGTTCTGCTTTAAAATATATTTCATATTGAATAAAAATAGCATTTACACACAAAGGAAAAAACTCTCTCCTTCCTGATAAAAATGATTACATCAGAGTCCTGTTACAATTGTTTGAGAATTTAGAGAAGCTAGTGATTATTTTTCTGTACTCTCTCCAACTAAAATGTTGTGTTCTTCACAAGTAGTCCTTTTCCCATTGGTGTGAATCCCAAGAGTGCATTAAATAATACACTTCTAGTTGTAAAACAGATGGAAAAGTGTTTAAAAAGGTGCCAGGTTTATTTATGGAAGCATGAAATTGAATTTAATAGGAGAATTTTGCCAGTATGAAATGTGAACTCTCAAAACAGGAAGTGGATTTTATTGCTTATTTATTTTATTACCGGATCAGCTGCCCAGAACTGTAGAATCCTTCCTCTCAGGAATTATTTACTTTCCAACTCTGAACCAGAACATCTTGACCATCAGTTGTTACATCTTCTGGCTGCCAGATTCTCAACTATAAACATATGTGGTGCTGTCTATCTCAGATGATCTTCTGCAGATTTATATAGAGAACGTTGCTTTAGATTTATTTCTTGATTTAAAACAGTATGAACTGAACTGACTAGACCAAGAGAAAGAGATTTTTTTTTTTTTAGCTCCTGATTACTCTTTAATTAATATTAGTCTATTTTTAGATGGTTTATGGCATGTATTTATTATGTATCAAAGATTAAAGAGCTAAAAGTCAACAGAAAAATTATTTCTCCTGCTCTGCACCTCCAAAGGATGCCTAGTGAAAGAACAGGTGCTATTCAGCTTCCAAAAGGTGAGCAGAATTTGGGAAAATTGCACAGAGGAACAGTGTCCCATATTTTCCAGGGACAGACTAAGCCACTGAAACTGGATGGAGCTGAGTAAGGTTATTGACAGCTGGGGACTGTCTGTAAAGCTGTATCTGGCTGTTGTCCCCTTTTCCTGTACATCTGACCAGTATGTAGAAGTATTTGGGGTGGTGAACAAGCCTCCAAATTCAATCAAGATAAAATTGTGATAACCTGGTGGAGATCACATTTTTTTTAAAAAAAGGCAATGGAAATATATTTTTCAGGCTATTAAGCCAGTTCCAGGATGCCCTTAGGCAGAGTGCTAACAAAAATCTGTTGCATGCACGTACAATGTGTACTTGTGTTCAGCTCAGTGCTGGCACTCACATGCACTCACAAATTTCCATTTTTTGCAACAGTACTAAATGTTTTCAGCATGAAACTCATGCATGTGCAGTTTTGCATGGGAAATTGAAAAAAAAAAAAAAAGTGACAGCCTGGACCTTGCTGCTCTCAGTTTGCCAATTATGGATAAAGATTGAAGGCTATGTGGAACAATACTATGGTCATGATCCAAATCCCATGTAGGAAAGACATGATTACAATAGGCTTCATAGCAGGCATTAAATCTTCTTAAAGTGCATGAGACTGTCTTATGCCTCACCTGTGTTGTACTGTTGTCTCTTATGATTATAAAATAATTTATAACTGCATCACACTTCGTTGCAACTTTCCACAGGACAAAGACATTTCTTCAAGATATTCAGAGTGCCTGGGATCCAAGTGCATGGGTATTTTGAGGGCTGCTGACAAGGTTTGGAGAAATAACTCTTTCAAAATTAAATCTTTTAGTGAAATGTGTATCTTCATAAACAATTGGACTTAATAATTTGTATAAAGAAAAACAAATCTGAACATATAAAAGAAAACTCCCTGTTATAAATTTCTGCTATAAATGATAGTGTAAAACTTATGAGTTTTGCAATATTTCATATTAAGCATGTGTGCCATTCATCAGCTTTATTAATATGTCACAAGCACAACTTCTGACACGTATCAGAACCAATTAAGCTTATTTTTGTACTTTTATTTCTTGGAGACAGATTGTTTGAGTTCATAAGGGCATACAGTATCTAGCAGATCTGGTAATTCATTCAAATATGGGAGTAAGGCTCTTCTTTTAGTTCTGGCCAAAATTCCTACAAAGTTTTGTACAATGGGTTTGAAAGCTCTTATATATTTAAAGAAAATCCTTTCAACTCGCTCTGGAGTCCTGCTTTATGTTTCATATTGCTTTGAACTTATTACCTCTTTGCAATGTCTTGGAACATTAGTTTGGGAGCATTTAAAGCTAATGATTAAATGTATAGTGAAACAACACTTTGATGTTGCCAGAAGCAATTAATTTCCTCTATTTATACACAAAAGGTCATAAAAGACTGTGTTATGACAAACAAAATGATTGAGCGAATTCAAAGTTAACCAAATTTTAAAGGATTGTTACTACTTGGTGGAAAAAAGGTATCCATCAAGCCTTATCTTAAATCAGAAAGCTGTGATTAACTTATGGAGTTTTGAATGCTTTTAAAATTAGAAAAGAAATTATGAGTTTGTCATCTACAGAAAATCATCCTATATAACATGTTTGTTCAGAATGAAGCTTTCATTGAAAATAGTACTGGGTGTAGATAAATGATGTTTATGAGCTTACAGAAGTCACTGAGAGAGACCACATTTGCACATAAGCAGCCTGACTATTGTTTGTCTTTTGCACAGACATCTGTTGAACTTTATTAACAAATGGAAAAATGTACTATTTTTTTTACTCCTGCATTTTTATAGACAGAGCATCTCACACTTCACTGAATCCATGTGCTGGAGACAACAGATATTATTAGAATATAAATCACTTAGAGCCAGGGACTGGAAGTCAGGTTCTGCAACTTCTAAAGCTTCATCTGCCTATGAGTGCCTTTAGAACAGAGGAGGGAAATCACACACGTGCCCAGGTAGATACACATGCATTCAAATATGTGCATACATATATCCACGCATTCTAAGGTATTCTAAAGGAATCCAACACTTTCAGCCACCAAAAGAATTGTGAAAATGGAAAAAATGCAAAAAAAAAAAAAAGAAATTATCAAGGATTTAAGAACCGAGAATTTATTTTAATGAAACATATTTAATTTCTGAGTTTCCAGTGAACTATAAAAAGTTTCAATTTCAGGCTAAATCTTTATCCTATTTGTCAGTTTAAGAAATATGTTTGTTACACTATCCAAAAGATACACAAATTCTAAACATGATCCTGCAGAGTAAAATTTCTATACTAATAGCAGTGTGGGAACTAGCTATCATGAAGGGAAAAAAGCTGCTATGCTTCTGCCCCCAGGAATCAGCCCCAAACTTTTCTGATAAACTGAAGCCAGTAATTTGGCTTTCCTCCTCATCTCCCTTCCCTGTGCCCCTTTATCGCCTGTTAGTCTCTTCAGAATAAAGCAATGAACTTCTGGCTTTTACAATGAGTTAAAACAATTTGATGAACTGAGCTTAGACTGTCTAACACATAGATTGTTTGCAGACCTCCAGAGCATTGAGGGGTATTATTTTTTAGAAGTTACACAGTGCTAGCAAGAACCTTTTCTTTGGATGCCAGGATCTCAGTAAAGAAAAACCCTGAAGGTTTTTGGGTTCAGTTCAGTTGCATTTGAGACAGGCTTGGGAATACAGCACCTCTGTAGTGGAATGGCAGATCTGTAGTTCCCACAGAAAGGCCATATCCATCCCAGCAGAAGCTAGAAGCCAGGAAGATAAGCATGATCATCTCGATTACTATCAGGCATCTAGGTCTACATAAATAAGTTGTGCCTTAATTACATTGGCAATCAACAACTCAGTTATGATCCTCTTTTAGCTTTGCAAGAGCATACAGAGTCTTTGGGAGATGAGGAAGAATTGTCTGCAGAAAACTGTGGCACAAAAGAAACCAACGAACTGCATAAGTATCCAGAGGGACTTCACAAAATACAATAGCTACTTTTCACATTTCTTTCTGTTCAGTAGAGTTTCTAGCTCTGGATTGGGCTGTGTTATACACCCATGCTGTGTATAACAGTGACAAAGAAAGTGCATGACTGGAAATGATCTGAACAATCATAATCTAATTAATTGGTTCAAGTGAGGACATTAAATTGCCAATAAGAAATACTGGGAGAAAAATTAGGCTTCTGCCCATAAATCTCATCTCTGAAATACAGTTAGATGTTAAACTCTATATTGAATTTTCAACTGGAAATAATGTCCCCAGTTCATCTTGTAAGCATGAAAGAGCATCAAATTTTCAGTTAATAAACCAAATCTTTAGGCTTTTGCCTAGAAGATGTTTTCAGTTTTAATAATTTATGTATGTCTTATCATAAAAAAATTATTTTTTTTTTCTTATTCATAAAGATCTCTGAGTCACTACACTGTTAGATATGTTTGGTCTCATAGAAACTGTTCCTTTTCTTTTCCCTTCATATGTCACTGACAATAAGCAAGAAATGGACTCTTTTTGGGACTCTTTCTTACCTAAGATGAGGGTGAATCAGCCCCAGTTTTACTTCACTGAATATTTGATTATTTATTCAAAATGGAACAGCTTCAAAAATATTTTCCTTAAAAATGTTCAAACAAATCATCTTGACATTTCCAATATTTTTTTTTGGCTGAAACAATTGGTCAAATCTGGTACAAATTTGCAGATAGTTTCCATCAACACAAAAGCGCATTTTTGAGCAAACAAAGAATTCTTCCATAAAAATTGCCTGGCTCTAATCAGGGCTGAGGCAATTTTGCACATGCCAACCAGCAGAAAATTAGGTATTGGATAAGCAAGACTGGCAAGGATCTGGGTTCTACCTAAATCCCCTTGTGGCCTTAGTCCAAAGTGATTAGCCCCAGGTCAAACAGAAAGCCTGTAGTGAATCAAGCAAATTAAATCCAACCCTCCTGAGCTATTGAATAATGTGTTAGTCCCAAGACCTCCCTTCTTGGAGGCTGGAAGGGAGGAGGTTATTAAATATAAACATGAAGTAACATCCTGCTGTATGGAGGCCCAAGGCATGATGTTCTGGAGAAGAGTCAGGGGATTATACGTGCCCCCCAGCTGGACCTGCTTCAAGGGAACCCACAGCAACTGTCTCTGCCCACGCCAGGAGCTGTCAGTGTCCCCGAGCAGCAGGCTACATCTTGGAAGGCCACTAAGGAGGTGTCCTGTTAAACTAAAGGACACTGAGCTGTAGCATAAAATACTGCTTTCATGTAGACTTGGAATTTAAGAGACTTATTTCCTTTAAAACATTGTAGAACTGAGTAATCTTTGGATTTATTTTGATTAGCAATCTGGATACCTTCTTGGCAGTGTTTATTAGATCTTAATGTAGCTCAGTTGGAAAGCCAGATATTTTGCTTTCTCTTCCTTTGAATTACTGACCATTATTTTCCTTGTTAATGAATCTGGATAATTTTAACTGTCAGATTCTAATTCTCTCTGAATAAATTGATTGAATCGAAGTTGAACCCACTTCTGTGTTCAAGCTAAGCATGAGCCTGAACAGAAGTCTCCAGAGTTTCCTAAAATTTCAGGGAGTTTATTAGTGGAAAATTGGTTTAGAACCACTGTACCTAAAGTTACTACATAGTTTTGGTTTCATACTGATGTCAAGTCAAAAGATTAAACTCCCACTGCAGTTTAGATGTGACACAAGGGGAACAAACTTACATCTGAATATTTCAGGGACAGCTATCACTGTCCCTGGAGCTGATTGTTCACTTCATCTTCCTCCTCCTTTTGAAATAACTTATTTTGAAACGGATGAGAGCACCACCAATAACTAAAAATTGTTTTTAACTTCTATGTCATTAGAAATCTAGTATTAAATGAGCTAATGCCTTGGGAAAAAGTACAAACGAGTTTATGTCACAGATAGACATTTCAATTCCTCTCAAGGCAGAAATTAATGCAGATCTTACTTCTCAATAACTGCAATTTTCAGAAAAGTATTGCCCCATGTCTAATAATTTCATTTATTAGATCTTTATACATCTTCCCAACTGTAACTGGAGGAAAGGCTCCCTATAGTCTCTTCAACACTGTATGTGAGTATATAGGATGTCTTGGTAGGCTTTGGTCTTTCAGCCACAGGTTCTGAGGTGTCAGTGAGAGGGGGAAGAAAAGTGGGATGTTTAACATAGAAACCATGCTCCAAAAACAAATGTATTTGTTGATAATCTCACTGTCTGGCTAAAGTGATAGCCCACATGGAAAAGCACCATGTGGGTGATTCTGGTTTACCTGTAGCTGGGTCATGGATTCCTGCAGATAGTCAGCAACCAGACATTCAGCACCACACATGGATACTTGTGCAAAAAGCACACCAGGGCTTAATGAAGGTATCAGAGCCGGAAAGAGTTCTTGACATTTCCATTTGGCTAGGATATGTTCAGGTGGCAGAATGAGGATTCATAACCAACACTCCTACAGCAAACAAAACTGGTTCAACTAATTGTTTAATCCCAGCCAATTCCAGATTTCTTTGTCATTTCACCACTCTGCTAGAAAATGGCTGTTCTGCTGAATGTGAGATCAGCTATTGACATTTGCAACCACAAGAATCAGCCCCTTAGTATCCTGATGCAAGAAATAGTTCTGTGTACACTGAAGATTTGAAGAACATCCTAATCTAGAAATAAGGCTTTTAAAAAAGGATTTTGTAAATTTTCTAATTAAAGGGAAATCTATATCCATCAAGATATTGTATTATGGAAGAATCTGAAGAGACATCTTCCTGATGGCAAAGGAATTGATCTAGATCTTTTAGCAAACAATTAAAAAACAAGTCACCACTTCAGTCCCCAGAATTGAAAGTTAGTGAAAAAGAAGACAAAACTTTGCAACTTCTCAGGGCAGGCAGGAGAGATCCACACTTCAGAACTGCTTAGACAATTCGCTCTGATGCTTCATCCTGCCTTAACCAAGTGTGCTGGTTTTCTTCACAATTGCTGGTGTGGCAATGTGTTTGGGATTTGTGCTGAACACAGGGCTGATAATACAGAGATGTCTCTGTTATTACTGAGCAGGACTTACAGAGAGCCAAGGCCTTTTCTGCTTTTCATACTGTCACGCTGGTGAAGAGGCTGGGGGTGAATGAGAGGCTGGGAGGAGACACAGCCAGGGCAGGTGACCCCAACTGACCAAAGGGATATTCCAGACCTTATGGCGTCATGCTCAGTATATAAAGTGGGGGGAAGAGGGGGGAAAGGGTAACATTCAGCGTGATGGTATTTTGTCTTCCCAAGTCACCATTACGTGTGATGTGACCCTACGTGATGGCTGAACACCTGCCTGCCCCGTGGGAAGCTGTGAATTAATTCCCTGTTCTGCTTTGCTTATGTACATGGCCTTTGCTTTCCTATTAAATTGTCTTTATCTCAACCCACAAGTTTTCCAGGTTTTACCCTTCCAATTCTCTCTGTAATCCCACTGGTGGAGGAGTGAGTGGGTGGCTGTCCCATCCTATGTTGCTGGCTGTTGCATGACACCAAGTAAAACTTCTGGGATCAGAATGATCATGGTGTTGACCATCAAATTAAACTGAAGTTAGTCACTTGCTAGTTGGGAACTGTTACCCTTACTTAGTAATGCAAAAATTATTTTAGAAAGGCAGAAGTTTTCTTAGGCACCAGAGCACACTTGCTAACATCAGAACACAGCTTTACTTGGTTATCCCAACATTGCCAGTGACAAGCATGATGACAGGACTTTCAGAAACAGCTGAGGACAGTTTCAAAGTATCAGTATTTATTTTGTCTTTTACACTTTACTTTTCCAATTAGAATATTAATTTTCTGCCATTTTAAGTAATTAAGTAATTGAAATGTATTTTTTTTCTGTCTACAATGACAGATAATTTTTGTCACATTTATAACAACATTTAATGTGTTGGCATGGTTACCCTTTTGCTTCATTGCTAACCATAAACAGTTTTTTTGCAAACTAGCCAAGTAATTTGGATGAAGAAAAATATCTGTCGTCCCACCCTTCATCCCCCATCCTCTTCTAACCAATGCACTTCCTCATGACATTTCTGGGACAGTTTCTACATTTTCACATGTCTGAAGCACACATAATTTGTATCAAGCAAATTTCTTAGTTCCTGAATTTCTCCTGCACAACTCAATACTACAGAACTGTGTTGGATTGAAATCCAAGTGCCTTTCTGCTTACCGAAGAGCATTGGCACTTTGGACTGGATTTTGTTTGAAATCAAGACACTTAGATTTAGAGATAGGATTAAGTTCACTTAATATGTTAAGATAGGATTGATATTCACTTAATAATTAGTACATATCTCCTTATATAGGTTATATCATGCATATGCATAAAACATAGATTTTGATCTTACTATAGGTATATATTTCTCTAGTTTGGGTACTATTAGGAAGAAATTCTTTACTGTGAGGGTGGTGAGGCACTGGAACAAGTTGCCCAAAGCAGTTGGACATGCCCCATCCCTGGAAATGTTCAAGGCCAGGTTTGAGGGGGCCCTGAGCAAGCTGGTCTAGTAGGAGGTGTCCCTGCCCATGTCAGGGGGGTTGGAACTAGATGATCTTTACAGTACCTTCCAACCCAAACCACTCTATGATTCCATGATTCTACTCTACAGTGTTGCACCTATTCTCTAGTTGCTCCTCTAAAAGAATATGTGTCTCCGAAAGTAACCATGTCGTATCTGCTGGCATCATGAAAATGGCTTGGATAAGTCTCAAATGGCACTGAATTGCTGCTTAAGGTTCTGAATCCTTACACAAGTGTTTGCCTCCATCAGGTGTTTACTTTTGTGTGAGACTTTTTTCTCCAAATTCCTCTCGATGTTGCGGCTTGATCTCCATGGCCTATAATGAGCAAGTAAATACTCACAGATTATTACTAAATTATGATATCTAAACTTGGAGGTCTTACTTTCAAATTGCATACTGCCAGTATAGAATCACCAAATCACAGGATCAATCAGGTTGGAAAAGACTTCTGAGATCATCAAGTCTAACCTATGGCCTAACACCACCATGTCTACTAGAACATGGCACCAAATGCCACATCCAGTCTTTCCTTAAACACCTCCAGGGAAAGTGACTGTACCACCTCCCTGGGCAGCTCATTGCAATGCCCAATCCCCCCTTCTGTGAAGAACTTCTTCCCAATGTCCAACCTAAACCTCCCCTGTCACAGCTAAAGCTATGTCCTCCTGTCCTATTGCCAGTGTCCTGGGAGAAGAGGCCGACTCCCACCTGGCTACAACCATCTTTCAGGTAGTTGTAGAGAGTGATAAGGTCACTCTGAGCCTCCTCTGCTTCAGGCTAAACAATCCCAGCTCCCTCAGTGACTTGTGCTCCAGATCCTAAGCAGAGCCTTTAATATTTTCTCTTGACCACAGTGGGCAGGAAACGAGAAAATGCCAGGTTGCATATCCCAGTAGTACCCGTGCTCAGTTGTGGGCTGGCAATATCTGTGTATGTAGAGGCTGACAGCTTGTCTTTTGAAAAGAGGAATCAACTATTTAAGCAAGTTCTAAAATCAGTTCTGACTCCTGCTATGAATTGTGAAACTCTATCATCCCTTGAAGGAGGACAAGAGGGAGTTTCAGCAGAAGATAAGCCTTCAAGGGGAAATGTCATGACTCATTGTGCTCTGAGCAGCCATTTCTGAGGAGAAAGGTAAGACAGGAAACAGCAAAAAGGAGAAAGACTTGTTTAAAGGCAGGATAAGACAAAATCCAACATCTGTTGGGAAAGTAGGGAGACTTCTCCTGGCAGTGTGGATGTGGTAATGGATCATGGAGCTTTATGCTTGTGAATTGATATCAGTAATTATGTACTGCTGAAGTGGAAACAGGTATTTGCATTTCTAGAAACATTTGGGTCAGGATGCCTAGGTCTGTCTGTCAGGAAAGTGGAACTGGACACCAGATCCATATCAAGTCTCTGTTGTGAGCTGCAAGTGGATTTGTCATGAGATGCTTCAAGCTACAGGTTTTTTGTTGGGGCCTCTACAATGCCTTGGCAATTAGGACTGTTTCCATTTACACTTGGAGTAACTGAGTTCAAGGCGTTTTGCACTTTGCACTTACAGAAAACTGGAGTCACAGCAAAGCTCTTACTGGTGCTCAGGTTTGGACATGAACTGTGCTGTGGGTGAAATTCTTTACAAAAATTCTTTATTGCCAGGAGTGGCAGGCAGGGTCTTAAATGCTTGCAGCTCTTTTTGATAAGATCTGCGCCTGGGTGATAGGATGTCTAGTACAATGATTTTTGAGCTTCCAAAAGAAACTTGCAGGTTTTCTGAGAGAGATCTCAGTAGTTTTGACTGCAGTGGAGGAACACTCCTGAGCACTACTCAGAGGCCTCCAGGTGCACCATTTCCAAAGGAGTCCCCTCTGTGTGAGACCCAGAAATCTCAGATTCTCTGCAGTCCTGATCCCCTGGCACTCCAGACTGTCTAATTACTATTGAGAAATTGTATTTGTCTCAGGGACAAGGTGAAATCACTTGTCAGTGGTCACATAGGATATAAATGGCAGAACTCAAAATGTGATCCTGCTGCCCAGCTCCTCAGTGTTAAAGTATAAGATTTACCCTCTTCTGAGGGTGCTTTATGATGATATTCATAGTTGCTCATGGTCTTCTATCTATCTGGGAAGAAATTAGACTCTTCTATTTATAATAATCAATTTCGAGCAGTAGTTGTTTACAGTATTTGCCCGGTTCTAAAAATAACAATGGTAATGTGTATTAAGTCTTTGTAGTTAAGGAGGTTTCATCACTATACTGTTGTTTTAACTGGAAGCTCAGCAAATGTGGATGTAACCCACTATCTGACAAAGACCAATAGCCTGATTAGGCAGCAATGTTGAATTTAAAACCAGGCAGGGATGTTTGACTTTATATGGGGTTTAGATGTATCTGCATCTCTGGAGAGAAGGACAAGAGGCCTGGGACTGAGAGCAGTAAATCTTTAATTAAAGAACTACTAACCATGCCTACTACATTTATAAATAACAAAACATTTATCAGAGCTTTTATCTCTTCTTGCAATCATCAGGCTGTACTAGATGTTGACAAAGTCAATGATTTATGTCTCAGATTTTTTTCATTACCAAATACCAAAGATGTTATTATCAGTGAAATCTTATGCAACCTAAATCTTGGGGCTTTCGTTGCTCTGCCTAAGGAATATTGTGAGCCTTTCTCACAAGACATTTTGGATTATGTTGGTTCAACAGAAGAGATTAAGTCTGCATAATGAAGTTGCATCCAAATGGAAATGTTGAGTGGTTTTCCTTAAAAGGATCAGTGCCTAAATAAATAAAATAAAATAAAAAAAAAGAGGAAAGGAACACTTTAGGAGAGTTTAAAATCATTTTAAACATTAAGATATCAGTTGTTGAATACTAGATTTGTTCATTATGTTGTACTTAAATGCTTGCATTCAAATCTTTGCATATGACTACGTATAAAAGATTACTCTTGCCCTGTTCTTCTAACACTCTTGATTTACCAAGTGAAAAGGTACCGAATTTTCCAAGGAATGGTTGAACTGGGGCCTTTGTAGTCACCTACCTATATGCAAACAGAGAGTAGGTCAAGAACAGATCCAGATTCTGGGTGAACATCTCACTTGCCAATGTGGAGGTCAAGGAGGGGCAGCTACTGTCTACTGCACTGCATATTCCCTTCTCTACTCCACCCCTGCTGTCAACTTGGTGCAAGAGTGAAGATCCTTCTTGCTGCTTTCTGGCAGCAGGTAGTTCCCATGATTTAGGAGAATACTTCACCCACTGTCACTGGATGGGTACAGAGATGCTGCTTAGATTGTGGAATGGCCGGTGGAAGATTCTGACATACATACATATACATATATATATACACAGGTATGTTAGATATAAAATCACCCTTATTATTACTTGTGCAGTTAATGCTCACCATTAAAGTGAATCTGCCAGTAGTTTGAATACTGAATACTTATGAACAAAAATTATGAAACAGTAAATTGGCTGGTTTTCTGCATGCAACATTTTTCTCTTTATCAAAACCAAATTCCGACAAGACATTTGTTGTTCTGCACTTGTACTCTCTTGCCTTGACTACCCCATCAAGACTGAGCTCTTGGGCTCATTCAGGAAGTTTCAATGTTTTTGGTGCAACACAACATGTAGTTGTCCAGATCCTCCAGGATCCTTCAGGGAACAGAGAGGTCAGATAGTATCTGACAGGTTTTCCAGATACTTCAACAAGTTTGAAGTTCTTCAGACCCAAGAGCACCCAGTCTGTAAGTTAATCATTGATATGTCCTCAGCTGTTGGTCAAAACAAAAATCTGTTGTAAATTAAAGTACTTTTTTCAATAACTTTACGTGACTTTGCCACTATTCAGACTGTCTCTGTTGTGAGTGTTCATGTTGAGCTTTAGAGTATACTTTTGTGTATGTTTGTAACTGACTGTTTCATTTGACTTTCATTATATCTGACAGGGAAATAAATGACTGTTTTATCAAAGCCTGTGAATTCAGCATTTTTTCTTCAAATTTGAAACAAGCAATAACAAACCAGCTGAGATGTCAAACTAAACTCGCTTTATTCTGTTTTCTTTTTTCTTTTGGGAGGGTGGAGTGAGGTGAAAAGAACATGAGTTAGAGCTGAGTTTTCTATTTTACACCATGTTAAACTCCCGGTAACCTCTAAGAGAGAAAAATTTATATTTTAAATTGTACATTTAGAAACAACTGTCTTGGATATACATCAAAAATACAAATGAGCTGCAGAGAAAGGAATATATATGGTCTTTCTTATTGTAACTTTGAATAGCTTAGAAAAAGACAAATTAGTGAGAGTAATGAACAATAGGAATGTAGAAAGAGAAGTTTCTTTCTGTACTTTCTAATACTTTTTAACTTTTTTGTGTGTTTTTATTTGTCCTTTTCCTTTTTGTGCCTTTCATAGAGGACTGGTTTTTTATAAGCCCAGATGGCAACTAAGCACCATACAGCAACTTGCTCACTTCCACCCCACTCCAGTGGGATGGGGAAGAGAATCAAAAATAAAGCTTGTGGGCTGAGATCAGTTTAATAATTGAAACAAAGTAAAATAGAATAATAATAAGAAGAACAACAACAATAACCACCAGCAACAGGGATTTTAAAGAAAAAGTTGATCTGCATGCTATGATTTTGTGTGTGAACGACCACTATAACAACGGGACCAAATTAATATTATTTGCATTATTTTTTGGAAATATCATTGTCACAGACATATTCCTTGTCTTACCCTAAGCACTATGTATAACAAAAGGAGTGGTCTTTGAAAAAAATCCATTATAGTGATAGGACAAAAAACAAAATAAAAACTCAGGAGATGAAGGATAATATGCATCAGTGAAATGAAATATCTCAATATATTTCTTCCCTATTTAACACTAACATTGATTGTCAGTTGTAGGCAGATTCCAGAAGAATTTTGAAGGATTACGAAGAGACTTTAAGTGTGACATTGCACAAGTTACGAGATATGAGAAGTCGTGAATATGTTGGTGAGAATAAAGGCTGACCCTTCAATAGCACTGCAGAAATTGTAAGTATGAGAAAAACTTTTAAATAGTTTCTTCTGAAAACAAAAGGGTGGTAGGATTCTTGAAAGAATAGCTTAATAAGAAACAAAACATGGGCTGCTCCTTCATCCAATGTGATTGCGTACAGCAGCCTTGCCTCTTGGCCAAATTACAAAAAATGGTTGAATAGTGTTTCTCTGCCACACAGGAGATCTGGAGAATAAGTGAACATTAACACACCACTGTGATCCCAGCACCAGTTTATGCTAGTGTTACCAAATTAAGGACTCAGGCACAATGCCTGGTCATTATTCACCCATATGGTTAAATTTTCAAAACCATTTTGTTGCAAGTCAACTAAAAGTTTTCCAGAACAATTCCTGGATATAGTGTGAAAGTTAAACAAGGCCCAGAAACAATCCTGCATAAGCAGTTTGGATAGAGCCACTCTTTTGGGACAGCTCGTTTAAGAGTACGGCTGCGGCAGGACGGTGCTAGCTGGCCCCAAGGATAGAGAATATTGATGTGGCAGAGGAAAGAGGACTGTTCTAGTTTAGTACCTCCATGCAGCACTGAGGGGACATGATCATTGCCTGCCTCATTTATCCTGGCACAGTGAGCATTTGGGAGAACCACTGAGCTCAGTTTAATGCAAATGGCAAAGGACAGAGGTGGCAAACTCAAGGTCATCTGGCTTCTTATGCACCCCCCTTGACATATCACCAAAATGCAGGTTAGAATGATCCCATACACAAGCGTCCTACTAGCACTCCTTACTGAAGGAACACCTCAGTCAGGTACATAACTTAATACAGCCTTAAGCTGTCTGCTCAGTCTTTTGTGTTTTCTATGACTACTATATAGAATTATCTGTACTATTATCCCACAGTGTTTTTTATTTCTCCCTCTCTTCTTATAGAGTGAAACACCAAGGACTGCACTAATAACACATAATAGATATGAAGCCTGAGAAGTACAGGAGGCTGACATGCAGTACAGATATATTCTGTATCTTCTACACTCATCTGCTACATTGGCGCATAACTACTTTTTAAATTATCGTGTAACATAATGCATATGATACCTAAAGGGCTAAGAAAACGGAGGTGTCCCTGACTGACCATTACTTCAGCATACAGAACCCGTGGGGTTGTTTCTCCTTCGTCTTCCTTACTCCCCACTCTCTCTTCAGGTCAGAAAGAGTCCCTCTGGTCATCCTAATGTTCTGAATCAGTGTCAATGACTTTCTATCCCAAACTAGCCCATTTATAGGCGAAGTACTAATTGAGTTGACTTGCTGGAGAATTACAGACTTCTGATGGTTTCTCCTTGACTTTCTGGAGGATAAAGGCTGTGGGAATGACTTGAACATGAGGAATACCTTTGGCCTTAAGAGAAGACTGATGACAGTATCACTTCTACTTGAAACAAATTGGGTTCAGAATATTTGGGATTTGTCCACTGTTTGTCATATTTTGTCTATCATGTCCCTTGGAAGAGACCTTCAAGAACTTCTCTGGAACATTTCAAATCCAGCTCATTCAATGGGCTAGTTCAAAGAAAGACTAGAGGCCAAGCAGCAGGGGCACATCTAGGCAAGCATGTCTCTGAGGAAAAGGTTTAGGAAAACTCCCTATACGTGCTTTTCTTTTGGATATACATTTTAGGAAGTAGTGTGCTTACTATTTTGGGGTTTTTTATTTATGTCAGTTGCCTGAACTATCCAGACAGCAAGCCATTAAATTAAAGCCAGCATAAACTGTTAGATCAGGCTGTACAATTTGTGTTGGAGGTCTCAGGTCAGTGGGCTTCTGTGATGGCCAAAAATGGACAGGATTTGTTATGGAAGAATCAGCTGAGGGCTGGGACAGCCACCACCTAGGCCCCTGTTGTATTCCTTTTTTCAAGCACTGTTTAGGGCTGCCACTGAATTCTGAAGTACCACTGTGAATCCAGGTCTTCAGGAGCTGGCCACAACTGCAGCAGTTTTCATGGTTGCTGATACAACATGTTGTCACTAAACTTGTAGCTTTGCCTCTGACTGAGTCCTCTGAGAAAAGTTTTTAATTGCAAAAATCTCTCCCTCCCCTATTTCTACTGTAAACAGGCCTGAGGAGGAACCTCTGCTTCTGACAGCTTGAGTCACATCCTTGGATTCTGGTCAGCTCTGATTCCAGGCCAGGCCTTTGGGCTTCCTTCAAAGGGGAGAATCTTTACAACCTTGGCTCATGAAAGGAATCCACAGAGTAAATGTGTGTTTACGTGTTTCCTGAGCGCAGATTCCTGAAGAAGCAGCAAGATGCAGCATCTGCACCAAGCAGAGATCTTGTTCAGCAGAGCCCAGCAGACTGAAACAGCTGTCTGGGTCTCTGCAAGCTGCCAGACTGTAAGAGACCAGTGCAAAAGTCTGTCACTGAGAGGTCCATATTTACTGGGTTTACCCCATCTCTTTCTCCCCCTCATGTTGGTCAAATAATTACACAAGTTACTTCATGTACCAATGTGTGACCTGAGCTTATTTGTCTATTGTCAGCCTTTAACAAGGGTTGAAAAAGAGAACCATTAGCTGGGCTATTCAAGACCATGGTGCTTTTCACTCTCATATGCTTCACAGGGACAAGCCCCCACGTTTCAAAACTGTGTAAAAATGGAAGACAGGAAGCAAAAGTTTAGGTTAAACGTCTGCTCTGCATGAATTTCAAATAAATATTTGTCAGCTGGCACTCCCCCTTCTGGACATCTTTAACTAGATGCTGATATATGAAGAGGAAGAGGAGGAGGCAGACAGAAATACAGGGGACGACTGGTAGAAAAGATGCTTATCAAGGGTGTGGGAAAGCAAGTCTGGAGGCATCATAGATCTGAGTTAAAAGTTGTGAACAACATTGGCAAGAGCCATTTAAATAAAGGATATTTAAAACCAGATTTTGGCGGGTTGTGAGGGCCAGAAGACAGACTGGGCAGTGCTTGAAAGAAAGTAGCTCTTCATACACCAGTACAGTGTGCATTTTATAGATGAATTAGAAAAGGGCTGTGTGAGGCTGTACAGTAAGAAGAGTGTTAGCTGAAGATGTATAGGCCTCTGTGAGACATTTTCTGCACTTTAGCTGGTATTTTTATTGTGTGTTTTGAATAAAGAGAATTGGGTGAGGAGTATGCTGGAAAAGGAATGAGCACTGAGCATGAGGAACAGATGGAGCATTTCTGACATACACTTCTTTTACTTGCCACCCTATTTATGGGTCTGTAGGAATGTGGAGGGGAAAAAAGTTTAGAGCTTTAATATTTCTTGCGAGCAAAATCCATACAAGATCCATCTTGGAATGTGAGAGCAGAGAACAAAAGGATGTGTCTCTTTGCCAGTGTGTGATGACTAACTTGAGTGCAAGGTTTGTCTATATTATGATTTAAAGTTGCTGGACTCTTTTCCTTAGGTGTTCTTTATACACAGATGTGCATAAAGTCTTTCCACCCCAAATATTCAATACAACTTTTAGAAGGGAAAAATCACTATGCAATTATTTAAATGTATTGGGGCTTGGTATTATTATTTTTTGGGGGGCGGGGTGGGTTTAGTTGGTTGGTTGGTTTGGTTTTTGAAATTAAATATTTATGTAGATTTCATTTTTTTTAGTGTAGCAACAAAAATCAACAGTCTGTTACAAATAGTCTTCCAAGTACAAGTAATCTTTCTCCTGGCATGTAACCAAGTATTGAGCAGAATGAAGACTTGTTCTGCCATGTTTGGTTGGGCAATGGAGGTAGAAAAATTTCCTTGATATCAGTAGAGATGAGATGAGAAATACTGAGGCTTTTGCTTACAGAGTTCTGTGGGATAATATACACATCATCTGCAAGTCCATCTTGCATCACAAGGACATTTACAGCTTGGTTCAAGCTGAGACCACACGCCTGTGTCTAAGCAGAAGGGAGATTTGCAGTTGGGTTAGAGACTGGAGAAAGGTATCTCTCTTAGCTGGGGATGCAGGAGGGGGAAAAAATCCACATTTGGCACGATATCTCCCTGTGTCTGATGTGGCATCATGATACAGGAGGAAACCTGGTGCACTGTGAGGATACCTCATGAGTCACAGGGCTTGAGGGATACAAGCTTCATACCACAGCACTAAAGATCACGAAAACCTAATTGTTAAACCAAGCCTGCTGTGATGTTCACTGGAGCTGTGACAGATTCTGCTGAGAAGGAACATCTAAATGGAAGATTGAGCTACCAGCAGAATACCTTGGTCTCCAGTTAGCGCAGTTTCTTTAAGGGGAGTCCCTTGCCAACTTTGTACTGTGGCTCCTCAAAGGTGAGGTCAGCCACCTCCTGTACAATTCCACCAGATCCAGCAAATGAGTAGATAAAAGACATTCTCCCTTCATAAACAAATTGAAGCTTTGAGTTCTCATCTTTGCCACATAAGGGGATGCTGATATCAGGAAATGCAGTGATTAAAACATAGGTTTGCCATAAAAATGTATTCATATTGATCTGTCAGCTCCTGCTTTGATTTGGTAACTAGCTATAGAAATCATTCATATTACTTCTATAAGGGTTGTGATCAATTACAAAACTAAATTGTCTGTCAGAGCTTTTTTAATTCTCTGTTCTTGAGTACTTGTGCAGTCAAAGATCTATAAAAAACTAGTTTCTATCCAGAAGCCACAGTTCATTTGTCCAAGAGGGAAAGCTCATTTTGGGATTAAATTGGTATAATTGTGAAGCACTGAAGCCAATAGTAATTGTGCAGATAATTTGAATGGGAACATGAAAAGGTCTTTCACAAAGACATAGTGTACAATTTTGTGGTTGAATAATCATGGAAAAGGCAAATCAAAAAGTTAAAGTAGTACTTTCCTTAAGTCAAATAATTAACCCATAAATCTTTGAAAAAATCATAGCTCAAATTGCAGAGAGACAAATAATTTTTAAGACCTAATAATTTTGGAAAGATTCTATAATTTAAATGCCTAACACCAATCTATTGAGCACCAATATTTTAATGAAATGATTTACAGACAATGTTTTTCCTAACTCTATAATTGATACGTCATCACACAACATAAATAATCACATTTAAATGTAAATATAAAATCAGAATGTTTATTGGGTAACATATTTCCAACACTACTACAGTATTTTAGAATGCAAGTAATAGTATAACAGCTAAGATATTTTTGTATAGTTAGAAGTAACTTTATTCTGTAATACAATTAATTTTACTTTTTACTTGCTCTTGAAATAAAACATTGTCAGCCAGAATTGAAGATTAACATAAAATAATAATACAAAACGGGGGTAAAATGTGGTATCAGTTTGTGTAATGGCATGTTACATGCAGCTGTTTTGAATTATATTACCTTTTTATTGATGTGTCCAGAATTTTTTTCTTCCAGCTTAAACATGTGGGGGCTTTTAAACCTACAAAGTATAGCAAATTGGAGATGAATTGGTCCATGAGGATGGTTTAAAAAAAAGTCTCTTAAGGTATATTGTTGAAATTATAACATGAAAAACCAGAGGTATTAGAGGAAACTTTGACCTACTGGAATTCCATTTAAACTACTGTAACAGTAGTCACATTGTGCAGTCAGACTACTGCAGTGTTTGCTTCTTGATGAGGCTTTTATTTAGACTACCTAGACAATGCTAAGAAATTAGTACATTATTAGCTATTTAATGTAGCTTTTCAAACAGTAATGCAGGCCTTGTCTTCCATGCTAAAAATTATGGATTTTTTACTTGGATTAACTAAAATATGCATGCAACCTTGGAGTAAAAGTAAGCATTAAAGACAGGCTACTGACTGTTCAGAAAATAAAAATGGCCTGGTAACCTTTCCTGTACCATTTAGTAGTAAATCAGATGTGTCTTACCTTGATTGTGTCAAAATGGTGGGCTGGCATTAGTTGCATTCAGATGTAGCTGTGTTCTTGCACTAATAAAAACAATTCTCAGAAGAGGAATTCTGACTTGCCTCCAAACTGGAAGCCTGCCCACTAAAATGCTGTAGTTATAGTTATAGAACCATATAATTTACATTAATTGGTTTTCCTTTCTGGATTTTACTGGCTGCTGCTATTTTTCTGAAGTTCTGTAATATAGAATATAAATAAGATGTACAGTATCAGTAGCAAAAACGCAAAGTTTCAGACATTTATTGTCAGTACAAGTCAAAATTTATTTGCAGAGGGTCAGAGAAGTCAAGAAGGGCCAAAAATCCTTTAGGTACATTGATGCTTGTATCATCACTGTATTGGTTTTTGATGCTACACGTTTAGGAATTTTGGAGGGCTCCCTTCCATTATGCACAAGAATAATGACTTTTAATATCAATAAAGGTGACACAGAAAATAATAAGATAAGGAAGTATTTTTACTTTCACATTTTTACATTTTAAAGGTATGCCTCTTATTTTACACATGTAGAGATAAACATTTCACAGCTCATTTTTATGTTTTAAAAGTAAAGAATGAGGGCATAGGAAGATGAAATGGGATCCCAAAAAAATATTTTTTCAATAAAGTCTAATAAAGTCTACTAGTTTTCAAAAGAAAATCTGCATCTTCCCTTGTAAGTATTACCAAGTAGTTGCAAAAATAGTGCAATGGTTGTTTCTCTACCAGTTTACATTATTCTAATGCAGCAACTCTCAATAAAAACTATTTTGAACTTCTCTGAAATGTTACACAGCAAAGTGATGCATGATTTAAAACAGGCCAACAAATACAGGGTCATGCTCTTGCTACCACAGATGTGCTAAGCACTGCTTTAATGGTTGATTGCATGTCTATCACGTTCCATTTGGAAGTCTTTCAGATTGCTGCCAGATTTTCAAATAAACTAATAGAAGGAGGGAAAAGACAAAAGGTTTGTCTGAAAGGCTTACTATAAAGCAAGGTAAAACGACCTGATGCTGGACAATGAGCAACAACCTCAGGTTTGCTTTAACTCTGGACAAAGAATTCCTGTTTGCAAATACTGGCAGTGATCTGTAGCACTGTGAGAAATATAGAATCATAGAATCATTTGGGTTGGAAGGAACCTTAATCTACAGAAACTGCATATTTCTGTCCTGCTGACCTGGATGGTCCCAAAACTCTTGCATGAGACAAATTGGAAACATGCTCTACACCAGTTACCCCTTTCAACTTCGGGGAAAAATCAATTACTGCAGAGGACAGGAACAACAGAAGCCCGAGGATTTATTGTGGCAGAACTTCAGATTTTTTCTGCTTGACTGGCTTCTAAAAAATCCACTGCAGTCATAAAGGTATGATTCCATAAGTTATTTGCAAAATCAAGATTCAAAAGAAGCTGTTTTAAGGGATTCCCCTTAAAAAAAGGGAAAAACCTCTATATATCTTTAATTTTGAACTAACAGTAGGATTCCGATATATATTTATTGTTCTATGACTGCTTCTTTGCTGCAGTGATGTCATTACTTTAAGTCAGTGAAAAACTACAGTGATTAAAGGGCAAAGCAAATGTAATGATTGTATGAAGCTTAACAGACTGATGCTCTCATACATCCATTCTATTCACCTGCTGAGTTAGGTGCTGTGTCTGAAGACACTTGATGAGCATACTTAGATACTTTAAATATTTACTTCTTTCCCTAAGCTCAACTTCTAGCTAAATTATATCTGTGAGTAGAGACGTAGCCACCTCTGGACATTTTCATATATCTGATATATGGGAAATGTCTGATATAGATGGGGTGAATCTCACTTTGAAAGTTCTTTTCTTTCTCTGTGGATTGAAGAAAAAATGCTAGATATCTAGTCTAGAGTAGATGTATTGCTTTTAGACATTTAAAGATATGTTAGATAAAACCTCCTGGTTTATGCTAGGTTCCCCTCTGAGAATAAAAAGGAGTATCTAGTACAACTATAGAACAATGTAAAATTGGCAGTATAATCTATTCAGACTTTTGTTAGTCTAGGCTATCCCATTATCTTCACTATGTAATCTTACTGAGAAGTTGGATTATCATCAGATTTATCAAAAAGCTGCCTTTCTTTAAATGGAGATTTTACTGAGGGTGCAAGTAGATCTTTCCTTGGAATGGAATGAATACTTTAAAGCAAAACACTGATTTCTATGGTTATTAGCCATCACCTACAGTATCTTCTGAGTGCTAAAGTTCCAGCAGTGGCATGATATAGGACACAGGGCCTTTCTGAATATAGCTTCTTGGGTTGTTAGTTTCCATATCAAATGACCATATTCACAGTAGATACAGCATCTCAAGTATATCTCTTTCCCTCATAGTTATACATGGCAGATAAGAATGACCTGGAAGGCAATGTGGACAGCTAAATTTATGAAGACCACTATCTGACTGTAAAACATCTGCCTGAGGATCCGCCAAAAATCCATTGCTGGCTGGCTGGCAATTACATACAAACATGCTGTACCTGTATGTCAAATACAAACCAGCTGCAAGAGCACTGGTGCTGATTCATCTGCAGAGCACACCATAAGCAATTCACTTGACTTATGATGAGATAGAGTTGAGTTGCGTGATGGAGAAAAAAGAACAGTAAATCAGCTGCCAGTCAGCTATGCCTTTAACTGAATGAATATCCTTGGATAACACAAGCACACGTGCTGTTGAGCTATTACTTACCTACAAGATCTTTGAAAGGATGAAGGAAATAAACTACTGAAACTGTGTGGTGTCTTTCACACAGTTAACTGATCAGAAATTAGCTTTTCAAAAGGTCAAGAAAAGCATGTGTTTGCAGTAATATCTACAGACATCTGCACCATTTTAATGCTAACCGCTGCATCTGTTTGTGTTGGCAAACCCAGGCCCAGCTTGGTCTGAGCTCTTCTGGATGACAGTGTAAATCCTACTGGGCTCTTCACCTCCATGAGATTAGAGGCTCACAAACCGCAGATCAGAGCAGAGGTCAAAGCCACAGTCTTTCAGATGTCTTAAACTGAGCACCTCAAAATCTCTGCCCCTGGAGATTGTTCAAGTCATTCTGTAATAAAAGTTTGGAAAAATGCTCTTTCCACCTTTCTTGTGCTCAAATGTTAAGCAGTCTCTAACTAGCACCTATGAACTAGGTAACCATATTCCATTAGAAATCGACACAGTAACCCACAGCTCAAAAAAGCTGTCAGTGACTCCAAGAAGGGGTGAGAATGAAAACCATTAAAACCGTACCTTTAATTGCTAAAAGTTGTGGAAGAAATATGCAATATAATTATGTCTTTTCTAAAGGAAGCCATCTGTCCAGTTTCTCTAGTACTAAGCCACACAGATTATGCTCAGCAACCAGTATGTATTGTATTTATAAGTCATGGGTTCCCTGTTATCTTCAAAGGACTTGGGTTTACGTCCTGAAGGTCCTAACCTATAAGACCTTTGCTATTTCCTCTGTGGAACAACTCTTCAACTAAACAGAAAATGTATTCAGGAAGTTCTTTTCCTTTCACTCATCCTTCTCTTGAATTTTGCTTTTTCCTAACCTATCTTTTTTGTTTGTTTGTTCATTTTATTTTATTACTAGGTAAGTCCTCTTTCATTAACTGTGTTCATCCTTGGAATAGACTCTTTCACCACTGCTTTCCTTAGCTAAACAGGTTAGAATTCTTAATAACTAAAAGGTTAAGTTTCTTTTTCCACCCTCCCCTTAATTTTCACTTTGTGCCTCTCTACACCACCAGGCTAAAGCCCGTGCTGAAACAAGAATTGTTGAAATACCACAAGTATTTGTGATGTCTGGAACTTTCTGAAATACTGTGAGAAAGCCCATTCTTGTGAGATTTCCAGCTCAGTCTTAAGATTCAGATAATATCAGGATAACAATCCAAACTTTTTGGTGATATTTATCCTCATCTTCTCAGATTTCTTAATCCCTATTAAAAAACATATATATACTATATTGTATGCATCACTCTGATGTTATTTGACCTCCCATGTGTTTTTCATCCTATATCCCATCCAGCTTAGGTCAATGTCCTTTAGAATCATTAATTAATTGAAACAATTTTAACCCATTGATCTTGATCTTAACAAGATAACAAAACACACCAAAAAATGTAAGACTATGTTCAGACTCTGAAGGCATCCACTTTAGTTTCTGAGATGATAAGCAAGTTGCTTTCTACATTGTTTCACCCTGGCTTCCTACTCCATTCCTACTCTTGAATAGCTCTTCTGTAGCCCTGATATCTAAATTTCCACAGCTTAGTAACAGACAAGAACTTGGCCCATAGAAATCAGATCTATCAAAATTTTGGCAGAAGACCCACCAAAAAAGATGGTTGCTATAAAAGTCCAGCAGAAAATCATCACCCTCACAGCATTTTAGCTCCCATGTAAACCAATGTACAATGAAAAGGCTGCGATCATCTTCCATTCTTCCCCACTGCACACATCTGGATAATCAATTATGAAAATCAAAATCATGAAAAAGTACACATTTTTATGCCTGCTTAAGCTGTCACATCTCAACACTGAGATACCTGGTACCATATAAATGTCATATACAATCAGTAGCATAGGTGCATTCATAAAAAGCACTTTAGTCTATTGAAGTTTTGAGGGAAAAAAAAAATTCACTTTGAAATACAGCATTTTCAGGTGGACTGACAAATAAAATTATGTTTCAGCTGCATTGGCCACCATCACTATGCCAGCCTCATGTTGGGAGCTTGGCTGATTACTTTCTCTGTGGCTGTTACGAGCATTCTTTGATAACTATATATTTTTAGAAACCTGAATGTCTTATGAACTCCTCTACTTATTCTTGACAGCTTCTCTTCGTGCTGAAGAGAAAAGGAAAAATTTAGTATATGAAGTATCTTTTTTATCTTTTTGTTTTATATTATATTGTACTCTATCTTATCTCAGCTTCTAAAACTAGTAGAAGCTGTATACCCTATATTCTGTTTCAGCTGCTAAAAATCACTGGAAGGACCTGACCTGTGTATATATGGTGATATTTTTCCCACCGATTTTCATTGAAACAGGTTGGTCCTCATAATCATTAACTAAGCAAAAATACCTGGGTCAAATTTCAGCTTATTTTCTTCAAGAGTACATTACACATTTGTCTGGTTAGAATAGCATCCAAGAGATTTTGAATATTAGGTGACTAAGGTGGGTCCCCAAAAGGTTTCAATGTTCAACTCAGAGAAACAGTCAGAAATCTGGCTGCTTGGAATACCTGCTAAGCCTATAAAACAACACAAGTGGAAATTTAATATTGGAAATATTTACATGAGATCTCTGGTTTATTGCAATTCTCACTGGATTTATGCAGTTCCTTTTTTCTCTTCATCTTCCCATGCCTTTTCTTTACCTTCATGTTGAATTTAGGACTTTGAGTGAAGGCTAATGAGGGGAATGGGCTTCTTTCTAGGCTCAGTCCTTTAAATCTCAAGCCAGACTATGATCTTCAAATGTGTATGAGAAGAATCCCTTCTTTCAAATTCCTATTCATCCTGAGCAAAAGAGGAATTAACCACTGCAGCAGAACCTTTCATTTCCTGAGAAACCCGTCGGTGCAGACCCTTTGTAGGTTATCATCTTATTATGAGATGTCATATTAACACACTAATTTTTACGTGTGCCAATCAATTTTGTTGTTAACTTCTTTCTCAGGTCTGAAACCAACTTCAGACAAAAAAGTCCTTTGTAGTTCACCTCCACAAAAAGCACATGGTTTACATACCACGTCTTGTTAAAAGGTGATCTTTCTCATATGTTCAGAGGGAAAACTAATGCTTAGACCCATGTGCAGAAAGCAATTTGGATCCTGTAAATAATGAAGAAAATGCAAAAAGGTTTCTCAATAAGAAAGATGTTGCGGATACATCATGTACACTCCTCCAAACTCTGGATAGCCCTTTTATTTACCAGCCTGACATGAAGTTTCTATATCATGCTGCTGCTTCATCTTTATTTCATCTTTCCACTCCTCATCCACCGTTTTTTGTGTCATATAACAGCCCAGCCAATACAATTGGAGAGAAGGGGTTGGTCTAGGTGAGAGAAGAGTCATTCAGACTCCTGCTGGAAACTGCTACAAAGGACTTCTGAGAAGCAGGAACATTAATAGGCCAGTTCCAGTGGGATAGTTGAAGCTTAGAAAATGTAAATGGGTTCAGTTTTCAGAAATGAATTCCCTTTGTCATAAATCATTCAATGACATAGACACAGGCCCTGATTTAAAGGATGTTTTTGTTCTATTTCTCTGGGGTTGTCAATTTATTACGTTTTGTATTTATTCAGAACAAGTACAAAAGAAGAAAGTTCTTCTACAGTGGTGGTAAAAACTATGTAACATATTACATAAGAGAAATTGCACAAGTAGATACAGAGATGAAAAGCTAATTTACAATCTAGTAATCAAATAATTAATATTATTTGTATGAAGAAGGGGTCCAAAATCTTCTGTTAGACTTGAAATATACTGTACCATGCATATCTTCAAAAGACATGAGTAAATACAGCCCATACACAAAAAGAAACAACACAAAATAATGTATGTACAGTAATTGTAAGGAAAAAAAGGATGAATAATAGGAATAGCAAAATCACCTGCACTGTGGGAAAAACATTTAATATTTAGTTGTTCTGATCCATTGCATGCCAATGGGTGAGCTACCTCTGTTCAGCTTAGCCAGTGTGGGCAAGTCAGCTACAACTGAGGGAACAAAACACAAGCACGTGCATTTTCACTTGAATGGGCACTAATATTGGGTGTCATATAGATATCTCAATATGCTGATGAGAACATAATTAGGAAAATATATTCATTTGATTTCACTAATTTTCTGTCATACCTTTGTACCAAAACACTTTCTTTGGAATACTTAGTTTTTATTCAGATTTGTCTTTTCCTTTATCTAGAAGAGATTTGACACAATCTTGGTATCAGCAGGATAGCTCAGCATCTTCTGATCTGCTGAAAGTATCAAAAATTTGAACTAATCAGCCAAAATTTTTGTGACCTGATGTCCAAAGAGGAACAGTGAGCTGGATATGCTATGTGAGAATTCTCTTTCAATTCAGGAGTCTTGTGTGGATCACTTCTACATAGGATATACAATTCTTTTGCAGAAACTGAAAATATCAATTCCTCAGGAAAAAAAAATGTTATTTTTCTGGTTTGCTTTTTTACATTTTTAAAGAGTACCTTCATGTTTCAGTTTACCTTTTATTACAAAATCTGTATTTCACATGCTTCAGTTTATAGATAATTAAGTAAATGTCTTCAGTATGGAACTACACATTCACTTTTGTCTGACATGCCTTCAAATGCAATCCACATATAAAATTCTCCATAAAGTTAAAATACACAGATTAAATTTTGACTACATTAAAGTTTGTATATGTGTCCATATACATGCTTGTGCACACAGAGTTAAAAGTTTTCTAATATATGGATGTATACCCTCCACTCAGAAATTTCCATATAAACGAGGATGATAGCAAAGACTCTAAAGGGTTTCTTGGATGCTTGCTCTTCTCCCTTACCAGGATATAGAATTCTCTGTTGTAATGGGGCTTAAAAAAGTATAGTGGATATGTGATTTATATCGTGCACATAACACTAGTTATAGCAAAAGTGTTATCAAAGAGGAAGAGATTGCAGGTTTGCTTGGGGGTTTTTTTGTGCCAAAAGACAGTCATATTCCAGATTCAATTAATCTCCTCTGGAAGTTCACACAGCAGCCAGGTCCACAAAAGAGTGTGCTCTGTCCTCTGGTCTCCTATGACTCCTCCTGGGGTCTG